>CM033641.1:117751938-117764251 GCA_019512145.1 Engystomops pustulosus | reverse complement strand
TGTATTATGAGGTTCCGCAGCAGCTGAGGGGTGTATTATGAGGTTCCACAGCAGCTGAGTTGAAGCTTCAGTTTTATTACTTGGCAGAGGGGCACAAAGTTTTAGGCTTGTCCTGTTGGTTAAATGACCTCAAAACTGCCCTGACCGTGATACGGCTGTTTGGGATGATAAATTTGGGAATATTTTAGGAAACAGGAGACTGTTTTAGTTTCTGAATTTTAAATGCTGTCACATGAGTTCACTGCAAAGGGGCCCCCTGAGGTTCTGTCACCCAGGGGCCTACTGAAACCTGGAGCCGGCCCTGGTGCTTGGGATTGGATGTGGGTGATTGCCCGGGGTTTAAAGGTAGGCTCCACAGGCAAAGGGACACTTACCCCTGAGGAAGTCGCATGACTGCGACGTAACGTGTTGGGTGCCTACGGCCACAGGTCCAGGACCACATCGTCCCTCTCATCACATTTTTTCATATGCTTCTATGGTAGCCGCTTGACTCTGCCCAGTCTTGACACCTACTTCCTGACAGGATGCCCTCCTTTTTTGAGGACTTCTGTAAGGGTGCACGAGAACTTTCATAGGGTTGTTCGGCATATACATTTTATCATGTGTTGACCTTATATGTGGGAGACTAGTGTCCGCATGACCTATTGACCTGTAGCCGCATGTGGATCTTTGTTATCTGCGTTGATCCACTTGTTTATGTGTATTCGTACACTTTTTAAATGTTTTTAATGTTTGAGGTGTGACATTTTGTTGGTGTGCTTAGAATTAATTGTGTAATAAAACTAATATTTGTTTCAGCCTATACACACTGGCTTGCTTTTTGTTTGAACTAAATAGTGTTTTTGGTGTGTTGGCCACAGAGTATTGCAGCCTTAACACAACATCAATTTCCACTTCCTATGTTGTAGCCACAGCCTCATATGTCGTCATCTCCTTGGAGTGTGACTTCAGTGCTTAAAATTGTAGACCACTGCATCAAATCCAAAATTAACATTAATGTCCGCTCCGGCATGTAACCCCGTCACATGGGGGCCCCTGGTTCCTTAAAGATTTCTTAGAGAGTCATTAAAGTGACAAAACCATAATATATTAATTACAACTGTACAAAAGCCAAAGCCAGGTGATTGACAGAATACATCTTCAGCTAGAATCTTCAGGTGTAATAGTGAAAATCATGTTTTCCTTAGCAATCACATTAAATTTGAAAATCCTACTAATTGAACTTGCAAACAAGAAAACCAGAAATATTTTTGTTGATAAAATAAGTGCAATACTTTCCTGGGATGCTGCAAGCTTGATAACCAACAAAAGTTATCTTCATTTGATTGCCCGTACATTTTCTTATAAAAATAAAATACCTACCACCTATAGCTGCTCATTATCTATTATGTAAGAGGACATATACTTTATTGATTGGCAGCACTGTGTCCTACAGGCATACCTTCAAACCATCTTGGATTTGGCAGCTTGACTATAGAGATTTCAAGGTATGGCCTAGTGTTTCATGTGGGGAGAGGTATGTGTTGGATTTCAAATCTATCTTCCCACTGGACACAACCATGAACCCCTTGATCTACCATTCTCCAGTCTGCTTCAGAGAAATGAGGAGAGGTTAGAATTGTGTTTTTTATTTTACTCTGTTTCACAGCAAAGAGGAGAGGGATACCGTATCCCTCTCCTCTTCACAGTAAATATAATATACATAATAGAGGCATTGAAAGTGGGGGCCTACAGAAGTGGGCATTTAAAAAATGGATAGAGGAATGTGGTATAATCAATGGAGGGCTGCATCGAGAAATATTAGTTGGGGGGTGACATTAGTAGGAATTATTTTCGGGGCCACAACAACTAATTATTAAACTGGAAAGAAGAGCACAGTGGCACATGCTGAACACTGAGAAACCCTACTAGGGTAAGGCTATATTCACACACACGTGTGCCTGCCACATCATAGGGATAATGACGTTTTGCTAGGGGGGCATGCTGAAGTCCAACAGGGACAGTTGTGGACTGCCCTTGTAAGGGCGGGAGTCTTAAAGGGGTTATCTAGGGTCAGATAAGCCATCCCCCCTGGTACCCCTGATTCTCCACCCTCAGACAGGGCATACGTCTGAACCACGGTAAGAGTATTCTTGTACAATACTTTACCTGTTGACACCTAATGTGTAGCATTTCTGCAAGCACAACGTTGTAACTGCGATATACCTTGTATTTTTAATATCTCAGATTAAAAGTTGTATTTTATTATGTATTACACTCACTTTTCTCCAATTCTTTGTTGACTTTGACTGTTGTGAGTACTTTGTATTACCCATTGGTTGCTTTTGTACCTGCCATATCATAGCATGGCGGGCACGCGGCATTGCCTGGGAGAGGAGGAGGGGGTGAGCGCTGTATAGCTATGCATGGCACACTGCGCTGTATTCCGGGGAAAGATAGGACAGCCCACGTGCAGCACCGTATTACTACATACGGAGCTGTGCGCATATTGCCGGCCTATGGGGGACGTTTATCCGATGTATATATATCCGCAGTATGTACGTCCTCTGACAGCCGTCTGAATGCAGACTGGTATGATATGGGAGACCCTATTAGGGTAATGCCCTTTTAGCGCTGTATAGCTATGCATGGCACACGGCGCTGTATTCCGGGGAAAGATAGGACAGCCCACGTGCAGCACCGTATTGCTACATACAGAGCTGTGCGTATATTGCCGGCCTATGGGGGACGTTTATCCGATGTATATATGTCCGCCGTATGTACGTCCCCTGACGGCCGTCTGAATGCAGACTTGTATGATATGGGAGACCCTATTAGGGTAATGCCCCTTTTAACGCTGTATAGCTATGCATGGCACACGGCGCTGTATTCCGGGGAAAGATAGGACAGCCCACGTGCAGCACCGTATTGCTACATACGGAGCTGTGCGTATATTGCCGGCCTATGGGGGACGTTTATTCGATGTATATATGTCCGCCGTATGTACGTCCCCTGACGGCCGTCTGAATGCAGACTTGTGATATGGGAGACTCTATTAGGGTAATGCCCCTTTTAGGGCTAAAGTTTGTTATAAAACAAATTACCGCAATATTGCAGCATGCAAGCAAAACATTTGAAGTGCTGCTCTCAATGATTAGGTAGCCACAAATATTGACACATATCTTTATAGTATTCTATCACTTTTGGAAAAAATGCATAACACGTATATCTGGACATAACCCTTCAAGGTTACTATGGTACCAGCCACTTTTCTGCAAGAGGTTTGTCATATGACCATTGTGGTGTCCTGAGTTATCAATGAAAATGTAGAGGTACATGAAAATTTAAGTGGTTGCTTTTCCTGGGTGTGAATGACAAAGCAGAGGGATGATCCATAATAGAGGGCACTACCAAGAAACAGAGACCAGAGTGTAGTGCTTATAGTCTCAGGAGAAGTGAAACTACTAAAATTGAGTGTGGAAAGTAATTTGCAGAGAAATGAGCATATAAGCCCACCAACCAGTTCCAGTTTCACTTTTTGATACACAATACTAAATATCCTGCAGCAGCAAACAATGAAGCATAAAATTCTTTCTGCATATTGCTTCCAATAATATATTTTTTATGCATTAAGGGGTTGTCTGCCCAAAAAATTTTAAATTCTAATTGTTTGTGATATTCACACTTTACTCATTTATACTAATGTAATACAAAAGTTTTAAAATAGTAAATAACTTTTTTGTCCATTCCTCTTTATCAGGAAGCTTCTCTTGACACATGAGGAAATGTTGATGTTCCTTTTCATGTCAAGAAACAGTTCCTGTACTCTCCCAGTAATTTCATGCCTGTAGTTATGTCATGCTATTTTTAGAATATTTATGTGTTGTATTTTGAACCTGAGATATCTGATATGGAAGTCAATAACCAAGAGAGATGAGCCATACATGTTTCTCATACTAGCTAGAAGAATAGCATATGGAAATATATCTATACAGTCAAAGGAAAGCAAAAAAGAGCTTTACTTGATGCTAAATGTTATGGTGAAAAAAGTACAAAAAGGAGGGGAGGGTGGAGTAAACCCCCAGCCCCGTCAACACCACTAGATGCAACGCAGGCAACGCACATGGAGCTGTTATGCCGCTCATTGATCACCCTCATCAGTAGGGCACGCAAGGCTGAATCTGTGATGGTCCACGTACACCATGTTCGGGTAATCTCTATTGGTCTATCCGTTTTTGTTGTATAAGGTTATTGCTTGTGAGGTGACTTATGGTGATTTCTATGACTTATTTTGCTTAGATTGCATGGACAAAGTTGGGATCTGTTACATTCTATACTCATTATTGCGGTTAAGAGGTAAGGGTTCTTTTTATGTCTCTACTTTTGTTTTTTGGGCTGAGATGACAATGGTTTGAATATATTTTAAAGTATTATATTCCTTTGTGTATTTAATAGGTCAGTGATGGCGAACCTATGGCACTGGTGCCAGAGGTGGCACTCAGAGCCCTTTCTGTGGGCACTCAGGCCATCAACCTAGGACAGAATTCACCAAACAGGACCAAATCCATTAAATCTTCCTGCAGTCCTAGGCAACTTATGAGATGCTACGCTCGGCGCTATTTTACAGCGACACTTCATTGACTGTTTGGTACTGCTTGAAAAGTAAGAAGGTGTTAAAAGAACTGCATTATCTTTGGAGGTTCTCCTGCTGGACCCACCGTTCTTCCTTAACAGAGAGACCCTGGAGAGAATCTACAATGATAGTCTGAATTTGCCACCTTCTTTCAACTGTATTGATACAATTAAAAGAGGTGGAAGAACAGGTAGCAATAAGTAACTGCTTAATATGGCACATCAGGGTAAATAAGTGGGTTTTGGTTGTAGTTTGGGCACTCGGTCTCTAAAAGGTTCGCCATCACTGTAATAGGTCATTTATCATACCCCTGATGAGCCTTTGTAGGTGAAACATGGAATGTAGGGTACATACTGACCTCGTGCTAACACTTCTGGGCATATCTGACCCCGAATTTTAGAATCTCTGATCCCTATATGGGCACACTATTATCTCTGTCTCTCTTGGTGCTATAGCCTAGGGATAGTTTGCCCGATTCAAGGGACAGGTTGTGGTCGGAGTGGCAGCTGTTTAGGGCTGCGGCTCCGAGTTCAGGATCTTTAAGGCGACTGAGGCCCCAGCCAATACTTTAGGGTCTGTTTAGGTTTCCGCCCTACATTATCTGTTCCTATGCACCCCCGGAGCTTACATGTTTATGCACCCCTCCATCCTGTCTCTCCTAACCTCTTTTCACCTGAGCTCGGTTTGAATCACACCTCAATCTAGAGTATTGCCATACACCTGCACCCCTGGCCTCCTGAACCTTCATGGCCATCGTTGGACATAGACCACCAGGTATGTATTCTTACTGGTGATTAGCTGATGCAGCATCAGGTTTAGTGTATCACTGGTCAGACAGTTTTTCTCTCTTACTGGTTTGTTGACTGATTTTATGAACTCATTATTAAAAGTTATGTTTTATAAACTTTGAAGCACCATTTGGATTTTGGCTAAATGTTATGGTCAGTATCAGTATGAAATAATCAGGAATACACCACACTGATTCACTTTTAGGTAAAACTAAATATTATCTTTCTACTACTCCTATTGATGGCCACATATAGCCATAGACAGTAGACATATTATTAATTAACAAGAATTCATTCATATTGAGAAATATGGTATAATTTTTAGTCACTTTTAATTAACAGGGAGTTAAAGCCTAAATAAATATTACTGAATAGTCAAGGAAAAGAGAGGAATGGAGAGTAAAATAAGAGAGTAGGCTTTAGCAGAAGAGGTTATGAAAATAATTGTTCTGTTATCTTTTTATTTTTTGTTTTTCTTTGTATTATAAATTATAACCCATAGTTATTTATTGATATTTTTAAGTTTGGTCCCTTGGGCTAGGGATAAATCTTTCAAAATCTGTTCTGTTATCAGATACTGTAATTTGCTAAGTGATCTTGAGTTGGACACAGGTGCAAGGGAGAATCAAACCCATATTATCTTTGCTTTTGAATGTATACTCTTTTTATGAATATCTAAAAGATAGAATAAAACATCCTTGTTATATTTGAAAAGAAATGTTATATTTATTTGTAACGTATTCATCTCAAAATCAATGTGACTGCTGTTCTCAAACTTCATGGTATGGTCATAGTTTCTCAGTATGAGACTTGGTTAAATGTGATTTGGTGAAATGGTGAAAGATTAAATTAAATGGTTAACCCCAAACAATACTTTAATCGAATGTCATGTTTATGTTCCACAATTATATTTATAGAATTAACTAACTAACTAACTAACTAATATCCTTCTTTTAGCTAAAAATTGTTTATCCATTTAATCAACTTTAGAATTTTACATGGTATTCAGGTATATCTATAGCGAGTCAAGCGGGAAACATGGCCTTCTCGGGATCACATCATCTCAGATCCTTTAGCTTCCTAATATTAGCAAACTGTACACCATGCATATATCTGATCAATGAAGTCATTGCATATCTGTATGGAGGCATGGAAGAGTAGAGTAGACCATGAAGGTATTCTGTGATTTTTTATGAGATATGTGGATGATGTACTGTTTTATAATGTTAGGAGGCTTAAGGGGTTTCTCTCTGCCCCAGTCATACATGCACACTGGGCATCTTCCCAGTCCATCCTGGATCTCCTTCCATTAGTCTGCTGGTTCATGCGTTTAATATTGGCTAGAGGGTATATGCACAAAGACATCGTCAAAGAGCAAGGACACATGAGAAATGTAGTTTGCAGAGCTTTGGGACAGAAGTTACAATGCCATCTTGAAGAAAATGGTAAAAGAAATTATCTGAAAGAAGACAAACACAAAATTGCTATGTTAGTTTTTGGAAAAAATGCTTAATGGAGTCCCCTTTAATTTATCCATAATTTTTATCTATTCATAGTAGCCATGGATTGCACAAAATGACTAAAAATAAAGTTTATATGCCTGTTTTTGTTTGCCCTTCTAATATTCACAGTTTTACAATCCCTATGGGAATTATGTATCATGGCTTCTATGCCAGAAAACTGGGTTAAAAATCCTGAAATTATTAAAAATGCTAGAGATCCACTAGCACTTTAGGCCAGCTCCATGCCACACATGGAGAGGCGTGAAGGGGACTGTCACAGGTGCTCCCGTGACCCATATTGTGTCCTCATTCCTGTTCCAGCTCCTGTGAGTGTGTGCGCGCGTTCCTGACTCCTAGGGTGCGTGCACACCGGCTCGCCAGATTTAAAGGGCCAGCGCACCGCTGATTGGTGCTGGCCATTTCCAGGAAATTGGTAAAAGCCGGCCCCTCCCAGCATTCCCTGCCAGATCTTTGTGCTATATGCCTTTGAGAAATCTAGTCTTGTTACCCTGTGCCTGTTTATTAACTTCCCGTTGTGACTCCAGACCTGTTTATGCTTCTCCACTGCCTACCCTGACCTTCTGCTCTTTCTCTGGTGTTGATCCCGTGCCACCTGTCCTGACCTCATGCCTGTCCCCGACCACGACCTGCCTTCCATTTTTTTATCCCGCCTTGGCTGCCAGTGTAGGACCTGGCATAGAAATAAATGCGGCTCAGCCAGCCACCAGATACATGAAGAGGCCGGAGCATAAATTGTTCTTTACAAGAAACTTTGTAATATATCCTGTAAGAGCAAAGTGCTTCCTTTTCCAGTTTTGTTGGCTTTTATTCTAACTCCTTTCTTCCTTATCTGTGTTTTAACTGAAGACAGTTTTTTAACTGTTGTTTTTCCCTTTTTCCAGAAATAATGTACATTTTACGCTAAATGAATACTATTTTCTGATTTTTATTGTAAAATTTACTTTAGAACTGTTGTTTTATATGTATTTAGTTAGTGCTATCTTTACTGCAATACTTTTGCAAGTTTAACTGCAATACTTTAGATTCATATCAACAAACAATTTCCTTTCTGTAAAATATTCTTACCGTTAAACAAAACAGGATTAGTACATGGAACATTTTCAGATACATTTACAGAAAACATTAATTTTTTAAAGATCTAAATTGATTACATTTTTCTATTGAAATTCATTTTAATGTATGGCAGGCTTGGGTTGGAGTTGCTGTTGTACACATTATTTGTTTTTCATCAGAATCTTCATGTTTTAAATATATACATTTTTTGAAAATTATTTTCATTTGTTGCCAGAATTGCTTTTACTGAATGTGAAGTATATCTTTCTCATTAATAAACATTTTCGGACATGAATTATGCAAGACAACAGATTTTTGAAAAGATTTGTTTGAATTTAATATTGCAGTTTGTAGTAAATTTTGGAATAACCATTTCAATCTACTGTAATAATTTTTTATTTGTGTTAATATATGTAAATTGTACATATATTCAACAGGCAACAAATAACTGCTATTTATTCAAAACTTAATATATCTCTTGCTTACCTACAAATGTGTGTACAGAACTATAGAAAATGTAAAGAGTAGATGTTATAGCTTCATGTTCAGACTACACAAATTTTGTGTAATTAAAAAAGCCTTTATTTGAAAAAAAATGTGGCATAAAAAACATTTTACAGGTGACTGGGTAAGAATCCAGTGGCAAATGGATACTAGGGTGAGCTATCTTTCTGCACTCTGTTAGACACATAGCATAGACCTATCCAAAAGCAGTAGGCAAAAGGGGTAACATTTATCATGGCTTGCACGTTAAAATACAGACAAGCAAGCTGCAAATTAGTTGCAATTGCAACTTCCCACACCTGGGAGGGGGAGTTGGTCTGCGCGGGTGCACTGCCTATAGCCTGCACATGTTTAAGAGTAGGCTGTGACACAATTTGACACCAGGTCAAACTCTGTGTAGAATTGCCCCAGCTGCATTGCCGTCTACCGAGGTCTATCAGGAGGCCGGAGCCTACTGATAGATCTGGCGCATACTGGGGTGTGGGGACACATTCATATAATGGTGTGGTTAATACCAACCTATGACAAATAAACCCCAAGATGTTTTTTTTTATCTTTTTTATTTATATAGCCCCATCATATTATGCAGCTTTGTACAGATCATAGGGTGCATATACAAATAAAATAAGACATTACAGAGTGTCAACATAATAAGAATCAGGGGCCCTGCTCGTAAGAGCCTACAGTATATGATATCTCTGAATGCCCCGAAAGTCTTCCTTTTACATTATAATAACTAGGTATTCACATGTAGACACACATAGGATGACATTTCTGTGAAATCATGTTATCTTAAAGAATTAACACACATGGGAACATGTCTAGCACAGAGAAAGAGTAAACAATACATGTTTTCAAGATGTAATAGGATTAGAATTGAGCACCTATTGACAGGTCCTAAAACATTGTTTTGTTATATTTTATTATTTGTGTAAGTTACTAGGTAGTATATGTGTGTTTAAGTGTTTAGTGAAAATGTTATGGTTTATAAACATGTCATGGGCTCAAAACCCAAGAGACAATCTAGGAAAGATGTTAAGCTCCATAAAATATAACTTTTTTTCTGTCTCCATATATGCAATAGAATTTCAAGAAAGCTAGCTGAAATTATGCCTGAATCTAATTTTTTATTACAATTTAAGGATTAGTTTCAATTTTACAATGGGTATTATTGATGGAATCCAAAGACAATGTTTGGGATGAGCACCATCTAATAAACAAGTCAAGGCTGCAGCAAAAAATGTGCAAATGTGGTCCCTTCAGCATTCCTTACAATGAGAAATTGATAAAAGTGGCATTGGATGGGTGACAGTACTGATGTATCCACTTGTCCACTACCTCCTGGGACATGGTCAACCGACTCCACCAAACATATTACCAGCCCAGCCCCACTGGTCTGCAAACTCACCTAATTTTCCCTTCAATATATTAGTATATTTAATGTACTTTTTATCTCAGGGAGAAGTTATTTGAAAGAACTTGTCAGGCAAATTAACCCCACAACTAAACATATTTTATATATTTTGTAAATTATATAAAATGCGTTAGAAATAGAGATGAGCGAGCACTAAAATGCTCGGGTGCTCGTTATTCGAGACAAACTTTTCCCGATGCTCAAGTGCTCGTCTCGAATAACGAGCCCCATTGAAGTCAATGGGAGACTCGAGCATTTTTCAAGGGGACCAAGGGTCTGCACAGGGAAGCTTGGCCAAACACCTGGAAACCTCAGAAAATGATGGAAACACCATGGAAATGGACAGGAAACAGCAGGGGCAGCATGCATGGATGCCTCTGAGGCTGATTAATCGCACCATTATGCCAAAATTATGGGCAACAGCATGGCCATGACAGAGTGACCGAATGAGGCTAGATAGCATCTAAAACATCCAATAATTGACCCTGACACCATAGGGGACGGCATGCAGAGGCAGCGGCAGCAGCGGCAGGCTAGAGAGTGTCATGGCGACATACCCTAAATGGACTCAGGCTTCAAACCAATGGGTGGCAGAGAGGAACCAAAGGAGGTGAGCAAGAAGCGCTGAAATGATTTAATATGTCAACAAAAGGTTGACGGTATATTTAGTCGATAACACAGCATGGTGGCGACATAGTGACTTGAGGAAACGCTGAACTATGAGATTTAACACATGGGCCAGGCATGGCACATGTGTCAGTCTGCCGAGTTGCAGAGCCGCCGCCAGGTTACGGCCGTTGTCACACACAACCATGCCTGGCTTCAGGTTCAGCGGTGCCAGCCACAGATCAGTCTGCGCCGTGATGTCCTGTAATAGCTCTTGGGTGGTGTGCCTTTTATCGCCTAGGCTCAGCTGTTTGAGCACCGCTTAGCTGTTTGAGCATCGCTTAGCGACGGCACTGCTGCTGTGCCTAGAGCTACCGACTGATGGCGCCATGCCCACGGATGGTAATTCGGAGGAGGAGGTGGAGGAGGGGTGGGAGGAGGAGGAGGCATAGTAGACCTGAGAGACCTGGACCGAGGTAGGCCCCGCAATCCTCGGCGCCGGCAGTATATGACCAGCCCCAGGGTCGGACTCGGTCCCAGCCTCCACCAAGTTAACCCAATGTGTCGTCAGCGATATATAGTGGCCCTGCCCAGCAGCACTCATCCACGTGTCCGTGGTCAGGTGGACCTTGTCAGAAATGGCGTTGGTCAGGGCACGGATGATGTTGTCTGACACTGGTGCAGGGCTGGGACGGCACATCGGGAAAAGTAGTGGCGGCTGGGGACCGAATACCGAGGGGCGGCCGCCGCCATGAGGTTGTGAAAGGCCTCGGTCTCTACCAGCCTATAGGGCAGCATCTCCAGGCTAAGTAATCTGGAGATGTGGACATTGAGGGCTTGGGCATGTGGGTGGGTTGCACTATACTTCCTTTTGCGCTCCAGGGTCTGGGGTATGGAGAGCTGAACGCTGCGCATGGAGACATTGGTGGATGCTGTGGAGGATCGTGGAGGCGAAGATGTGGTTTTCGCACGGGAGATGTTTGGGCCGGTGTCCTGGGCAGGGGGCTGACTAGCAGAGGCAGCAGATGACACAGGGGAAGGAGCAGTGGTGTGCCCGGCCGGAGGTGAACGGGCTTGGTGCCATTGAGTGGGGTGTTTAGCATTCATATGCCTGCGCATACTGGTGGTAGTTAAGCTAGTAGTGGTGGAACCCCTGCTGATCTTGGTGTGGCACAGGTTGCACACCACAGTCCGTCGGTCATCCGGTGTCTTTAAAGAACCTCCAGACTTCCGAAAATCTAGCCCTCGCCACGGGAGCTTGACTATGTGAAACATTTGGCGCTGATGCACCAGCTCTTGCCCTGCTTCTCCGTCTGGCCCCACCACTGCCTCTTCCAACCTGTATTCGTTGAGGACTCGCCTCCGTCTCAGAAGCACTGTGTTCACCTGGGCCTATCAACCGAGCTTGAGTCTGTCACCTCATCAGCCGATCCCTCAGTCTGTTCCCCCCCTCGGACTTCCTGCCCTAACAACTTCACCACTGTCTGACAACTGTGTCTCCTCATCGTCCGACACCTCTTTACACACTTCTTCCACTACGTCAACAATGTCATCATCACCCACAGACTGCGACCGGTGGAAAACCTGGGCATCGGAAAAGAGCTCAGCAGCAACCGGACAAGTGGTTTGTGACTCTGGGAAGGGTCCAGAAAACAGTTCCTCAGAGTACGCCGGTTCAAATGCCAAATTTTCCTGGGAGGGGCAGACTGGGGGGAAGGAGGCTGAGGTGGAGGAACTGGAGGAGTGCTGATTTCGGTGACATGGAAGGACTGCGTGGAAGACTGACTGGTGGACAAATGGCTAGAAGCATTGT
>CM033641.1:117548795-117751832 GCA_019512145.1 Engystomops pustulosus | reverse complement strand
CGGAGGTGAACGGGCTTGGTGCCATTGAGTGGGGTGTTTAGCATTCATATGCCTGCGCATACTGGTGGTAGTTAAGCTAGTAGTGGTGGAACCCCTGCTGATCTTAGTGTGGCACAGGTTGCACACCACAGTCCGTCGGTCATCCGGTGTCTTTAAAGAACCTCCAGACTTCCGAAAATCTAGCCCTCGCCACGGAAGCTTGACTACGTGAAACATTTGGTGCTGATGCACCAGCTCTTGCCCTGCTTCTCCGTCTGGCCCCACCACTGCCTCTTCCAACCTGTATTCGTCGAGGACTCGCCTCCGTCTCAGAAGCACTGTGTTCACCTGGGCCTATCAACCGAGCTTGAGTCTGTCACCTCATCAGCCGATCCCTCAGTCTGCTCCCCCCTCGGACTTCCTGCCCTAACAACTTCACCACTGTCTGACAACTGTGTCTCCTCATCGTCCGACACCTCTTTACACACTTCTTCCACTACGTCAACAATGTCATCATCACCCACAGACTGCGACCGGTGGAAAACCTGGGCATCGGAAAAGAGCTCAGCAGCAACCGGACAAGTGGTTTGTGACTCTGGGAAGGGTCCAGAAAACAGTTCCTCAGAGTACGCCGGTTCAAATGCCAAATTTTCCTGGGAGGGGCAGACTGGGGGGAAGGAGGCTGAGGTGGAGGAACTGGAGGAGTGCTGATTTCGGTGACATGGGTGGACTGCGTGGAAGACTGACTGGTGGACAAATGGCTAGAAGCATTGTCCGCAATCCACGACATCACCTGTTCGCATTGTTCTGGCCTCAACAGTGCTCTACCACGAGTCCCAGTAACTTGAACCTAGGGACTGTAGCTCTGCGGCGTTCCCCTGCTCCCTCATCAGCAGGTGGGGTCTCACCCCGCCCAGGACCACGGCCTCTGACCCCTGTAGTAGTTGGACGCCCACGTCCACGCCCTCGTCCTCTACCCCTAGCCCTCGGGTTCAACATTTTCAAAATTAAAGTGTAAACTGTAAATTTTTTTGGATTGTTTCGTGTTTTTTTGGTTTTATTTGTGTTTTTTTTTTTTTTTTTACAAAACGATGCTATCCTATTGCTATGGCTAGTTTCAAACCTACACTGACAGCACACAACTGGAATTTGTGCTGTGCCTGATGAGTTATAAAAAAAAATAAAAGTAAAAAAAAAAATTGTCAGACTGTGCCTAATTCAATCAAACCCCTAATAAATTGTCCCACTTAGGTTTTTGAGATGTGTGTGTCACTAAGAGCTAAATATGACGTTTGCAAGTCTCCCTGCAAATTCCTCACAATATGGTACTAGCTGCACTACTAGTGCCAGCAAGGCCAGCCACAAGCAAATAAACAAAATATATATATATATATAACGCTATTGTAGGCCTAAGAAAGTCGGTTGGGTTCTTGTATGCCTAGTTTCTAACAGCACACAACAGCTGGATTTTAAGTCACTTTAAGTTTTGAAAAAAAAAAAACAATCGTCAGACTGTGCCTATTCAGGAGTCTAGCTTATTCATGAGTGAGAAGTACAGCCACACATAACCACACATTTTGTACGTAACCCGGGGACTCCCTGGATTGCCCGGAAATCGCCGAGATGTCCAACGAAAGTGCGGTCCGCGGGGCCCATAGTAAATGAGCCCCATTATGTGTTTGCGGCACCTGAGATCTTATTTATAGCCCCAAACTTACTTTAACCCAATAAAACTAGAAATATTTATAAAAACCCTATATACAAGCAGCTTGAGAGAATATAGATGGAAGACTTGCTATGTTGTCATAGGTGTCTGGAGGGTGCTGCGAGGAAATGCTTCTTTAAATTCTGTTCAACTCTTCTACTGGCTTTTAATGGTTCACATACAGAGACACTTTTTCATGATAATTATTATGTATCATTCAGTCCTTTCAGTACAGGTTTATTTAGTTGGGGCATTTCACACAATAAAACACAGATTTTTTATAATGAATTGCAGTTTTTAAAGCTTTTTCTCATTTACTTGAGTTTTCTGTGTGGTTTGTTGATTGCCGTAATTTTAAGACACATTTTGCTACTTTAGATTTCAGAAAACATCTTGTTGACTTACTAATGCAATCATTGCAACACCAGGGGAAATAAAACATAGCAATGAATTAATCCAGTGCACAAGTCTGTAATAACAATATTACTTTAACATCAGGTCTGTTAGATCCAGAGTGTTAAAATCCGTCAAATGTATGATGAGAATAACAAACAAATTAATTCTGTTGAATACCTAAGTTATTTTTGTACATTTCAATGAAGCATATGTCAGAACTCGCAAATTGCGTTAAATCGGTCTGATTGAGTCAGTGTTCACACGTGGCATTGCATTGCGTTTTATGTTGCGTTTATAACACAGCAAAAGACCAGTTTGCAAATATGTTTTATAATCCTAATCAGCTGAAAGCAATTGTATTTTCCACTGGTAAAAACGCATTTAAAGTTGGGCCCTTGTTGAAAAAGTTAAGGGAAACTACTTTCCAGCAAAACGCAAGTGTTAAGTCCCATCACAAAACGTGACACAATGAGAAATTTTTGTGCTTTTCAAATGCACAATGCAAAGGCCAAAATGCAACATAGAGACTGAAGCATTTAAATGGAACAGGAATGGGTGAGTTTTTAGAAATGTGTCAAAAACGGAACAAAACACACAACACCACATGTGAAAATGGCCTCTGGCTTCACAATTTTTTGATAAATTACAGTATATTTTTTATTTTTGGAACTATATATGCTCATTTGCTTTGGGTTTGTGTCACTGTTGCTCCTGCGACCCACAACTCGGGTCATGGGTGCACATGTGCTCCTCTGTGTGGCACGGTCCAAGCACCTCAAGGTTGCAGTCAATTTGTTTTATTCTTTATATAGCACATATTCCGTTCTAGCTAAGCCTTTGTCAACTCTAAAAATACTGAGGCACAGTTAGAGGCAAAATGTGTCTGACATAGATGTTACTTTGTTATTGGATTTAAAAAATAGAAAGAGTTGACTGCAACTTCAAGATGATGGAACCATTTATCCTAATACTGGCATTGTGTATTATCCAGAGAAGCCAGAGCCCAGATGGGTTCTTCTAATGCCTACCAACGTATTTCTGCTGCAATTACAACTTTTAAAATAAACCCATGGGGTAAACTGGATATGAATTCTCCCTGGCGTTGTGTTTTAAGAGGACCTTTCACCACCTCCTTTAAATGGAGATGAACATAACATTATGTAGAAGCTGTTACACAAAATCAGGGGCACCTTTTCTGCATTCTCTTTCTATCCCCACGGTTGTGGAGATATAATTCCCAGTTTCTGACCACTATAATATTTGTTTCGTAAGAGAGGAGGAGCTGGAGCTGGAGGCATGTGTTATGTTAATCTTTTCTCATAATGTTCAATCACCAGCAGGCTTTATCATAGAAGTTACTATGAACCGTGATGAGTTGTAATTTTTTTCTATTTTTATCTAGAGGCTGTGTTCACACACATTTGCGCTTGCACTTACGTTAACATTCTAGTTGCATTTACTTTGTGCTTGTGTGGCGTTTGCATCCCAATTATATCACATTTGCATTTTATGTGTTTAGTTTGTGCTTATGTGGTGTTGTGTATGTATTATGTTTACATTTGCACGCCATTTGCTTCACATTCATGATGTGTTTGCGTCTGTCGCATTTCGATTTGCACCAAGCTTATGCAGTATTTGCATTGAAATGTTTTTCATGATGTTTGTGTTGCATTTATGTGGCTTTTGCATCATGTTTACACTTACGTGGCATTTTCATTGCCTTTGCATCGTGTTTATACATACGCTTATGTTGCATTTGCTTATGTGGTGTTTGCATCACGTTTATACTTACGCAGCATTTGTTATATCTTGAGGATGTCTATGTGGACTCAAAGACCTCATTGAGGATATATAGTATTTAAGGAAGAATATCTTTACAACTTTCTTTGAAGGACCTTAAACCCCCTTATCACTTATGATATCTTTCCTATGTATGATGATATATTTTCAGTGAGCAATATTTGCCAATTCTTGATGAAAAGCTATGAATATATTCAGTTGGGTTTAAAGCTCTCCATATATTGATTAATACCAAATCAGTAATGACATATTTATGAAGAAAATCTGCAATATATTTTGCAGTCCCAGCTTTGCGTATTCTGTCCACTGCAGGATCTTTTATCCTTATACTTATAAATAGTTGATAACAGAGCAGTAGAAAAGGGCGGCAGAAAATAAATGCCACTAATGCCATCCTACACACATTAAAGGAAACTACCTACCATTTGATTTGATGCATTATGAAGCAATCATACCTTGTCATTGCTGTGGCTACACTGATGCAGGATCATATCTTTGTTGATCCCTGTGCTGAGTGGTTTTGCTGATAAAACAATAATAAAATCTAGCCACTGAAGCTGTCTCACTTCTGTGGCTAGTTCAGCACTTCTCCTAGCACATTAGTTATTTGTAGTAAATTGGTAGTCAGAAGACAAGCAAGGGTCAAATGATCAAAACACATGATAGTCCAGAAAATGATAGTGAACTCCAAAGAAAGTTTTTAGCAAGCATTGGGAAGTGGGCAAATAATACATTTATGGGATGTCAGGGTCCCAGTTCAGAAAGTGATTGGACCAGTCCCCTGACAGCCAGACAAACTAGACTAGCAGGGGAGGAATATGAGTGGAGGAGGGATCTGTAAATCGCAGCTCGCTTAATTGTCTGCAACCCATAACTAAGTCAACAGGAGACCAGAGGATGTGATCGAAATCAATTAAGACAGCCAGGAGTAAAATAAGGTGGTGTTCAGACTTGTGCAGGACAGAATGCAAACCAAGTAAAAAAGCAGCACATTTTTTGTTATACTTTATGGCCAGATGATTGTTCTGAAATCCAGACAGGCATAGCTACACAATTATCTTTTACTTACACATTGACATCAGTGTCCTTTAACCCCTTCCCGACGTAATAGTACTGCATCGTGGGAAGTGCGTTCCCGCAAAAGGCAGTACTATTACATCAAACTTCTGGCCCCAGCTCCTGAATGGAGCCGGGGCCAGAAGCTGCGGGTGTCGGCTATATATTATAGCCGACACCCGCCTCTAACACCCGCGATCAGTGGATCGCTTGTTCAAGCTAACCTCTAAAAGTGAATAAAAACAGTTAAGAACATTGAATAAAATTTTTTTAATAAAAAGAATTAATTAATTAGTTAAAGTCTCCTAAACACAAACATTCCCTATACACATGTAATAAAGTAAAAAAAAACACAAAATCACCAAAAACCCTGCATATTTGGTATCGTCCCATCCGTAACAATCCATACAATAACAATAAACATTATTGGGCCCGCTTGGTGAACGCCGTAAAAACAAATCACAAAAATGTACATTTTTCATAAAATCTTTTCACAAAAATGTTCTAAAAAGTGATCAAAGAAAGTTATGTGCGCAAAATTGTACCAATTGAAAGGACAACTCAACATGTAAAAAAGCCCTAAACTAGCTCTGTCAACTAAAAAATATTAAAGTTACGTCTCCAAAAAGATGGCGATGCAAAAACAGATGAGATTTCTTCTATATTAGTTTTTTTCCAGTAAAATTGTAAAAATAAATGAAAAACTATATAAATGAGGTATCACCGTAATCGTAGTGAGCTGTAGAATAAAGATAATAAAGTATTTTTAGTGTATGGTGTACGACCCCCAAAAAATGCAAAAAGAAAGGAAACCAAAATTGACTAATAAAATCTCATCAATAAGCTAATGACCCACTAAAATGAAATATTTGTGCATCTAATGCCACAAAAAATAAGCCCTTATATGTACAAATTGCCAAAAAAATTAAGATTGGATAGCCAATAAAAAGTGACAATGCATAATCTGCATTGTATGGCGCAGCTTCTGTTCGATGCCCTGGCGTGTGCCCATACAGCAGGTTACCACCACATATGGGGTTTTGTTATACGCGGGAGGGATTGGGTATCAAATTTTGTGGAGCGTTTTGGTATTTTATCCACTGGGAATTTGTACATTTTTTGAAAAACACATTAATTTAGCCAAAAAAAATTTACTTTCAAAATTGTATCCGATTTTGTTTTAACCCCTGTAAAACAATTAAAGGGTTAACAAACTTGATAAAAGTTGTTTTACATACGTTGAGGGGTGTAGTTTCTATAATGGGGTAATTTATGGGGTTTTACTTTTATTTAGGCCTCTCAAAGTGGCTTGAAACTTGTGCAGGTCCCTCAATAGCAGGATTTTGCGTTCTTTATGAAAATGTGAAAAATCGCACCTAACGTTCAAAGGCTCCATAACATCCTACAAAAATAAGAGTATGCATAAAAAACCATGTCCGCATAAAGTAGATATTTGGTGAATGTTAGTTATTAAGTTTGTTTTTGCTGTTATGACTATGTGTGGAAAAAGTAGAACATTTTAAAGTTCGAAAATCGCGAATTTTTCCAAATTTTCACCAAATATCTGATTTTCTCATAAATAAATGCAAAACATACCACCAACTTTTTTCAACTAACATGAAGTACAATGTGTCACGTGAAAAATTTTTTAAAATCACTTGGATGGGCCGTGTCAAGAAGGTGAAAAGTGGCTTTGGCGTTAAGGGGTTAATACATTTAAAAGTGTGAAACTTTATTAAGCATGAATTTAAAATAACACATTTTAAGGAGAAAAGGAGCATTTTTCCATCTTATTTAACCCTTGGAAATATAAAACTTTCATAAATCCCGGAGATTTGTACAACTGGCTCTATGCAGTAAACTGTCCTTTGTCTGTATTCTTTCACCTTCTTGTTTTGGTTTTACATGTCTTGTTCCTGTATTATGTTTTGTGGATTAGCAGTGAAAATATATTTAAACACTAGGCCTGCCATAAAGCACCAGTTGCAGTCACAAAAAGATCGACAATAGTTATCAAAATTATAGAACCACCTCCAATAAAAACATTCAATAGCAAAAGAAATATGTTATTTATTAGAAACTAACAAATATACCAGATAATAATTTTTGCTACTTTCTAATTAATTTCTTATATACCCCGGTATAATACTGACAATGTGGTTATAGAAGAAGGAAGAAAAAACTAATAACATTGACTGCTAATGAAGTCTTAGCAAGTGATCTGTAAGTAAAAATACCTGCTCCTTTAGGATATGTTACACTTATAATAAGGTTTGTGCCACTTGATGATGCCATTAGCCTAATTGTTCTCTAAAAATCTGACTTTTTTTACATAGTTTGTGTAAAACTAATCAACTATTGCCATCAGCACTAAGTTTTATTCTTGTATATAGCGTAATAATTCTCTGCCTTCTGAAGGGTCTCCAGTGAGTTCACTTCTAAAGATTGCTGGGGGTGTTAATTAAATTTATTACACACCATCTCAGCTTCATAAAGGAACAAAAATCTAATATAAACTCTTTCAGCAGTGAAAAGGGAAAAAGGAAAAAAAAAATTGCCACTTGGCTTCATCTTGCTGCTTGGTTGTGTCCTTTGAAAGATCTCTGCCCAGGGCTTAGATATTTTGTAGAAAAAAGAAAGGAATTTCCCATGATAGCTCTGGAGCAAATACATCTCTTCTTATTTCAGACTTTCCTCAGGGATTAGCAACGAATCCACAGGGGGATAACTGTATCTCCATTTATTTATGTTAGTTATTGTCTTTTACATGACCTTGCTGGTTGCTATTATAGTTATGCAAAACACTACCTTGCTCTTCAGGATAGTACTTTGGCACTACAGTCTTCAAATGGTTTAGTACATGAATAAACATGTTGATCTCTTAATTTAGGTCCAAAATAAAGGACTAGCCCTTAACTATAGAGAAATCTCTATAACAATAGACATTTATATTCAGAGGTGCACTTCACATTGTAGTGCCAAGGATAATTGATTAATGTTTCATTGTTTACCTCAGTAAACAGAACATGGTGATAAATATAAGGTAGCTTTGCTGATGGTGCATATGGTTTTAATCATAAGGTTATTTGATGTCAAGTGAGCTGCCTTACAAGGTAGCTAAAAGAGGTGTGGTCTTCCTTATCCCGCCCTGGAAAATTTAGCATATTTTCCCAGATTCCCTATAGTGGAGCATCCATGGCTATAAGCCACGGCTATATGTGTAATTGGCAGTTTCCGTAAGGAGAATTTGTACTTCCCGGTCTCATTAACCATACCATTACTGTGTCCATTTGTGTATAAATTTGTGTTCTATTCAGATGTCATGTTATACAATGCCTGTGAAGAGAACTAAATAGTCTTGAAAAATTGCAATTGTCAACGTAACTTTATATATATGGAGCAGAGATCAATACATTCCGAGGGGCACACAGTTTTAAGTGTACAATCCAAAACCCAATGTTGGGCCAGGGTGAAAGTTGGGAAAAAAGAAAAAAAATCTCTTTATAAAAACTGAAAGACACTATTTTTAAATAACGTAAACTCTGTGAAAAAAATAATCTTTTTGTAAAACTGAAACTATCTACAAAAACATAAGGTAAATTAAAAAAAGATTTCCCCAAGCAAGGTTGCCATAAATCCTGTGCTTCAAGGCCAATAACGCATATATAATGGAGCTAGTACAAAAAGTGTGTACTGTCTGAGCGTACTTTTTGCATTCACAACCTACTGCTCATTGCCTATCCGCCTAATATTTTGTGTACCAAGCAGGGGGAATTCCACTTTACATGTCCTGAAAATGGTATGTGAGAAACAGCAGGTAATTGTTGAGTTTCAGCTGCAGAATGCCCTGGTAAGTCAAAAGTGTTCACCAATAGCACTTCACCACTAATGAGTGGGCTTCAATGAAGGACATATGTGTTGTGCTGAAGTGCTTCCTATATGCTACCAATATGATAAGTGCTGATGAGGCCATTGTCAGCGCTACCATCCCCGTATTGCCTGCTGGACACGACAGAGGATTTAAGGGTGGCACAGGAGGAAGAGTTTTGCTCTTAGCAGGGTGGCACCCAACGCAACTCATGGGTGTCACTTAAGCGTGGCTGGGGGTTGCAAAGGAGTAGGAGACAAGTCCCACCCAGGACAGCCTGTACTTCCCTCTGGGAAGCCCGATGTACACAAGCCATTACATGCTGTTTCAGTGCTTGCACTACCAATGCCAAGTTGCTTACATTGTCAACAGTGGACACCCTACTGTATCTCCACTGTAAGGATAACATAACATCATGGATTACACCACTACAGTATGATAGAAAATGAAATAATACAAGTACACCAGGTGGAAGCATTACTGGCAGAATTCCCATCTTACGTTGAGGAGGAATTCACTTAAGCAGGAGGAGGAAGTCAATGTTCATTCAAAGTTGAATGTGACTCACATGGTGGATAAGTATCTGGTGACACATCTCCTAGTTGTCCTTCCAATTCAGTTTCTAGGTTAATAAACTGAACATGTGGCCATAGCTTACCCCCATGTCTTAGAGGAGTTGGCCTACCCCGTAGCAAGCGTCCGATTAGAACATGTGTTCAACAATAGCCTGGGTTTAATCACTGACAAGAGGATCTGCTTATATGCAGCCAAAGTAGACATTCTTATATTTATTAAGATGAGCCAGTGGTGGATCTCAAGGGAACTCAACTTCTCCACCTCCCCATGGCCCTTTGATGCTTGTACAAAATTATTTTATCTGTCTTCAATTTTTCTTTATTTTATTTTATATTTTATAATAATTATTATTTTAAGAACATTACCCAATCTATTTTTTGCAGGGAGATTGCCTTGTTTAGTCATGAGCGGACCAAAGATGCGTCTGGATACCCATTACAAAATTTATGGCAGTGAGAGGAAGGGCCAGGATTTTCCAATAACCAGCAGTGGTGAATAATGGGTGACCACCCTGATGGATCCGGCCTGTAAAGATAAAATAATATGCTTGATTCCACAACTGGAGTACATGGTGAATGAGAGAATGCACTTGTATTGGAGATCTCATCTGACCTTGATGGCCTAGTGGCAGTTACAGATGACTATGCTCCCTTTATGGAGATTACAGTTACCACATTCATTATTCCTTACAGTTTGCATGAAAATGTTGGTGTGTCAAGTATTTGTCTTTGCCCATATCATTGTAAACCTTTGGATACTGCAACCAGGACATGTATGCTTTTCCTCATCAGCATCATATTAACCCTTCATGGGACTTTCATAATGGAGGGCTGGGTCAGATGTAGTAGGCAACGGAGACTGGTGAGGGGGTGAGGTTGCTTGATTGTCTGATGGCATCCTACAAAAGAAGAAAAGATTATTTTTTATTCAGGCTGCAACCTAGAAATATGCTAAAAACACCTCAAGGGTACATGCATATCACAGAGGAACGTACTGTTTGTAGTTTTATGGGGAATGAGTATGATGACAGGTTTGCTTTAATTCCACAGTGGTATTGCATTATAGTATAATTTCCCCCTGCCTTTATTTCTAGATAAAAATTCTTCATATGCATCTTTGGTCTTTTTTCACCTATCCCTGACAGACCTCTTTTTCGGCTAGTTCTATGTCCTTTTTAAGTAACAATCCCCTCCCACCTTTTTCCCAGTTTCTCATTTTTGTATATGCTAATTCTTTTACTAAGATTATCCCTCCTTTTTCTTATAGTTTCAGCTTATTAATTGTAACCCACCTGCTTTAAATCTAGTCATTTTAAATCTCTGTGCAACTGTTAATTTGAATATTACGACTAAAGGTGCATGATCACATATTCCTTTTGTTTCATAAGATATTTTTAAAAGTGCTATGATTGTTTATTTGAAAAAAAATCAATTTGTGAATATCTACAGCGTGTATTTGAATACCATCTTATTTCAATTTTTTCTCTCCATAAATCAACCCTTCCAAATTCCATCAACAAATTTAGATTTTTTTTTATTATCTGGACTCCCCTTACTAGTACTAACAGTGCCATCCCAGGTTCAAAATTATTATAAATTTCTAGAAAATAGCTAAAATTGCTTCTTTAAAATGCTGCCCCCTCCCTAAATAATGAAATTCCCAATGCAGCCTCCCTATTTATGAAATGCCTTGAAGACCCCCAACAATGAAATGCCCTGCAACTCCCCAATAATGAAATGCTTTGCAGCCCCCAAATATGAAAATGTCCTGCTTCCTCACGGTTTATAAAATAATAAACTTTCATACTCACTTTCTGATGTTCCCTGCAGCTCCTCTTCCTTCTTCTCTTCACTTGTAACAGAACGTACAGAGCGCATGGACTCATCTTTGTCTGTACTGCTAAGAGTGAATAGAAGAAGGAAGAGGAGCCATGGAGAGCATCGGAAGGTAAGTATGGAAGTTCATTTTTTTATACACCCTCGTGTAAGTTGAGTACTGAAAAACTTGGCTTATACATAAGTATATAGAGTAGTTAATTTGTAAATATGTCACTTATGACTGTAGCTCATTTGTTTGCATTGCATGAAATTTTCATTATGCATTGTCTTTGATCTCTGTCACATCTGCACACTATACATATTGTATGGACTATGCTTCTTTCAAAGAAGTGCATCCTAACAAAGCAAATGCAAAGTTCTAATATGCTAACACACATACATACACACATAGATACACACATACACTTGCTACTGCTGTATACCTTGCAATGTACGGTTCTAATAAGTAATTTACTCTTTTCTTGGTAAGATCTATAATTAACCATGTACTGTTTTTCAGGCTGTACAGAGTATTGGTAATCTGGGGCAACAGATTGGCCATGGAAAATAACAGTGGATGTCTCCTTTACATTCACTTATTCAACAGAGTGTTGAGGGTCTACAGGACTACCTAGACAAACATATAGACATATAAAACAATCAAAAGTTATTTTCAGGTCATATAGACATTTTAACAATATTTCATTTATACAATAAATCCAGAAGAACCTGTATCAAGATCTTCTGTTTTATAATAATGACAATAATGCAGGGACCCTGGTACCTTGGAAATACAGTATAATCTCATGCCGTATCTTATAGTGCAGGAAGAGCTTATTGGTGCTTGGTAAAAGAAGGACAACCTCCTTGACTTCTTAAAAGAGATTAGAGATGGAAGCTTTATAGTGATTTCCCGTTGTGACCTCGATTCCGTTCCTGACTGCCTGTCCTGACCTTCCAATACGTCCCTGACTCTGATTCTGTGCTGCCTGTCTCGACCTCCTGCATGTCCCTGACCACGAGTTGCCTTCTGATTATGTACTTCGCCTTGGCCACCATTGCTCTGCTGAAAACCGGCTACCACTAAAAAATTCACTAAAAAATTCCTGGAGAGACAATGCATGAACAACCCAGGTAAGGGTACACAGCTGTATATAGAGTACTGCAAATGGCGCTCCCTTTGCACTACTTTATATACAGCTGTGTACCCTTACCTGGGTTGTTCATGCATTGTCTCTCCTGGAACTTTTTAGTGAATTTTTTAGCACATTTTAAAGAATCAATTTGTTATCAATAAAGTTTCTCTATTTTATAAGATTATTATTGGCACGGATTTCCCTCTTTTAGTCTAGTTTTGGTATTTATTCAACCTGAGTATAAGCCTAGGTACCTAATTAATACAAACTAAATGGAAAAAATAAATGGAAAAACACATTTATTCAAGTATAAACATAGGGTGGGAAATGCAATGGTTCCTGCCTCTACGCAGTACATATATAGCCAGCCCGCCCATGCCCCCAGTATAAAACCATCTAGCCCATGACCTCTAGTATATATCTAGCCACCACATTCCCCACAGTATATAGCCAGCCCCTGCCCCCTAGTATAAAGCCAGCCAACCCATACCCCCAGTATGTAGCCATCCCCCTGCCCCCCAGTATATAGCCAGCCAATTCCTCCAGCATACAGCCAGCCCCCAGTAAATAGCCAGCCACCTCATGCCCCCTTGTAAATAGCCATCCAGTTCATGCCCCCTAGTATATAGGCAGCCAACCCATACCACCCAGTATATGGCCAGCCAGCTCATGCCACCTAGAATACAGCCAGCCAGCCCATATCCCCAGTATATAGCTAGCCAGCCCATGCCCCCTAGTATATAGCCAGCAGTCCCTGCTCCCTAATATATATATCCAGCAGCCCATAACCCCAGTATATAGCCAGCAGCCCATGGCCCCAGTATATAGCCAGCCTGAGGTATGCCCTGCCTATGAAAAACAAACAAACTCTGTAGTCACCTTACCAATGCCATTGCCACGTCGTGGTGTGTGCGAAGGCAGTATGCAGGGACACTGAGGAGAAGAAGAGGAGCTGCAGTGGGTTGGTTTTTATAGAATCGAGTATAAGCTAGGTTCTGTTTGTTCAGTACATTTTTTTGTGCTGAAAAATTTGGCTTATACTCGAGTATATAAGGTATCTGCTAATTAACTTTGTATTCCATGTGTCTGTATCTTTCTCTAACATTTAACTCTTCTCTGTCCTAACTGATTTAATGTTCATCTTGCCTTCAAAGGAGTTTGGTTTATCTGTTTATTGCCCCACTTGTGTTAAGTCTCCTAGATTAATTGTTTTACAAGCTTAATTAAGGCATGGTCTCTTGTCCTTATTGTGTATAAATTTAGTGGTCGAATTGGATGCTTGAATTCCTTGATGTTTGTATTCCTTGATTGTTTACATAGCATAATATTCTAAGAAGTATGATATAATCTGAAGAGCATGCTGCAGTTACACATTGCAGCTAAACAGCTATTTGTCTAAATATATTTTCTGTTTTCTTTCTCATGTTTGCTATGCTATTTTTATTTGCTACCTTTCATCTATTACCCCTGTACCAACTATCCACATCAATGTCTTACTTCTTCACTCACCTTTTTATATCTCTCACTCACTACTTTATGTAACCATACTATCCTATCATAATGTTCTTTTGTGAAGCTAGAAATAACTTCTTATAAATCTCTGTAGCATCTTCTGTCTCTATTTTATCTCCTCTTGCTTACTGAGGGACATCTCTCCTAGCCCTGGCCCACCATCAGCTCATTTAAACACTTAATATAAAGACCCACTAACCTTCTTCTCTTTTAACTCCATTCACAACCCCTTTTAAAGATGACCTTTGTAATACCTGCGCTGTGCGCATGAAACTAATATCTGTACAATACTTAGTTCTTTCTAAGTCTTTTGATCTGCTGGCTATCACTGAAACTTGGAGCCAGCATGATTACTCTGCCTCCCCCACTGCTTTGTCCTATAAATACTTCATTCACTACTCCAGACTTGACAATAGGCAGGGAGGATGTGTGGTCATATTCCTCTCTCCACAGTGCACTTTCCAGGTCATTCCTCCTGTGTCTTCTCTCACCTCCCTATCACCCTCAGGTTTTATTCTGCCCATTTTCCCTTTTTGTGGCTATAATTTATTGTCATCCTGACTCTCCCATTCAGTTCCTTGATCACATTGTCTCTTGGCTCCCTCATCAGGGCCCACATAATGGGGGTCTAGTGGGACTGTGTTGAAGCGCCCCCCATTTTCTAATCAAAACGGGGGCCCGAGGGGCTCACAGTACCCACTAACCCCCGATTCCCTATCAGTCTTAAAAATACTCACCTTTCGACTTCTTCTTCTGTGCCCCGCGACTCTGTCTTCTCCTCTTCTGGCCCTGAGGCATCATTATGACGCGGTGGTGTCGTGGCCACATGACATCATAGTGTTTATGCCGTATGGGCCCTTACACTATGACATCACGCGTCCATGACACTGTGAAGATGGAGACACGGGGTCGGAGTGGAGAAGCCGAAGGTGAGTATAGATTTTTTTTCAAGTGGGCCCTACTGTGCACATTACATTAGTAGGGGGGATTTATGTAAATGTGGGGGGCTCTGGGTTGGACATTTCATTAAAGGGGGCATCTGGTGCGGCCATTTCATTAAAGGGGGTATCTGGGGCTGAAGATCTGGCCACCTACTTTAAAGACAAATTGACTGAAAAATCTACAAGATCTATAGATCTGCTTTACCTCCTGTAGCTCAACCTTGTTGGGTCGCTTCCTTTGAGTCAGTCAAGGATGAATAGGTGTTTGCTTGCCCTACTACCTGCATTAGCGACCCCATCACCTCACATCTCATACAATCCCTCTCCCCAGCAGTCACTTCTCACCTCACTAAAAGTTTTAATCCCTCTTTCTTCTGGTGTCTTCGAAATGCTGTTGTAACCCCATTACTAAAAACCTTTCCATAGACCCATCCAGCGCTGTTAAATACCAACTAGTCTCTAAACTCCCCTTCATTTACAAACTCCTGGAATGCTTGTTTTTCTTTTTTTTGACTAACTTTTTTGACTAACTCTCTCTGCTAACTCCCCCTACAATCAGGTTTCTGCACTATGCACTCCATTGAAACTGCTCCTTCTAAAGTCTCCAATGAGCTTCTCACTATAAAGGTGACTATGCTCTCCTCATTCTTCTGCAGCATTTGACTCTGTGGACTATCAGTTCCTTTCTCAGGATTCTTCACTCTATTTGACTGGAGGATACTGTACTCTCCTGGTTTTCTTCCTATCTGTCTGACAACACTTTTAGTGTCTCTTTCTATGGACCTCTCTCGTTTGCTCTTATTGTTGGGGTTCCTCAGGGCTCACTCCTAGGTCCTTTTCTCTTTTCCTTCTATACTGCCCCTATTGGACAAACCATTGGCAGATTTGGTTTTCAGTACCATCTTTATGCTGAACATACTCAACTATATACTTCTGCACATAACAGCACTTACATTATTGTAAAACATAATAGAATTTATCTCTGCTGACATGACCTCATTCTACCTAAAGTTTAAGCTTTCTAAAACTGAACTTGTCTTTCCACCAATTGCTAATAACCCTAACATTGACATCTCCATTTCCACTAGCGGTATCATCATAACCTCAAGCAGCAGGCCTGCTACCTTGGGGTTGTGCTGGACTCCAACCTCTCATTTGCATCTAAAATTACAATAAAATTGCACGCTCCTGCCTGCACATTTCTAGAATCTGTCCTTGCTTGACAATGGAAACTTCTAAAACCTTAAATGCTGCACCTATTCACTAAACTACTTTGACTGCCTACTAATTAGTATTTCACTTACTAAACTCTCTCCTCTCCTGCACTGGCTGCCCATCACCTTCAATATTCAATGCAGATTATTTACCCGCATCCATAAAGCTGCTTGTCAGGATTCAGGATCAGTGAATCCTCTGGACCACCGCGGGAGGTGATACTAGCCGACACCTGGGAGCAGAATCTAAGTGAAACCTGGCCTTCACCAGAGCCGCTGCAAAGCGGGATATTATTGCTGCGACAGGGTACCAACAGGTCGTTCCACAGGTGTGACTAGTCTGCGATGGCAGCCGAGGTCGATGTACCTTTGCAGGAGACAGTCTTGTGGTCAAGTTCAGGCACAGGGTCAGGGCAGAGATGCAAGGTCAAGTCTAATCAGGAGTTATGAGGGGAATGGGAACACAAGAATTGACAGGAACACGCAGGAGCATGAGAACAGGAACGCAGAAACGCGGGAACAGGAAAACAGGAACAGGAATGCAGGAACACACAGGATATCGCAGGAACACACAGGAATATCGCTGGGAGACTTTCACAATGGCATAAGCACAAAGATTCGGCAGGGAATACTGGGAGACGCCAGGCTTTATCCATTTCCTGAAAAGGCCAAGCACCAATTAGCGGTGCACTGGCCCTTCAAACCTTCTGAAGCCGACGCTCATGCGCCCTAGGAGACAGGACCGTGCACGCTTGGCCGATGGACGGGAATCAGGAAACGGGAGAGGTAAGACTAGGTGGTGGGCGCTGGGGCACGCCGAAGATCATGGTTGAGCGATCATGACGTGGGTCATGGGAGCACCCGTGATACTGCCCATCGCTACCTTTTTGTCCTCATCTCAGTCTATTGCTCAATTTGAATCTCCAACTCCCATCTACTTCTCCAGAGCTGCACCTCTTGAATGCACTAACTTGAAATATCATGCTAGTACCTAACTACCAAAACCAAGAGATGCACCTTGGTTTCTATAAATATGGATAGTCGCTGGTGAGTGGTACATTCAGAATTATTTACAGTATGTATTTATTTAATTATTTTATCCCCCAAAGAATGGCTATACCATGTAAAAGTCACCTTCTGTGTCACCCCTTCATCTTCATAGATTTTCTTGCGAGCAAGGACCTCACTCCATTTGTTTCATACGACTATGTTATAGCACTGTAATGTCTTATTTGTGTATATGTACCACATGATCTGTACAGTGCAGATGAATATGATATTGCTATATAAATTAAGATTTATTATTCTTATTATTTTTACTTTAGATTTATTTTATGCTATGATTGAGCCTAACAGCTCAAAGAGGGTAAACTCATCCTTTTTTGGTATGCTTAGATGTTTTAAATATTGATTTAATAAAAGTGATGTTTTAAAAATGTTTTTTGATGAATACTTTTACCAGTTTCTGGATATCCAAATTTTTTTGCTAACATTCACCCTATTTCAGACACAACTGTTTTGTCCATTGGCTACTAAACCACTTTGGCAGGAAGGAAGGTGAGCCTATCTCCTTTTTTCCAGACAATAACTGCAACCTGTAAAAAAGCTGCTATTTGGGCAATTTGGTCTCAGCGATAGGATTATATTGACTCTCCTAACAGCACTGCCTCTCTCCTCGCCCCTCAGGGAACTGCTACTTGAGACCACCGGAGGAAAACCCCTTATCTCTCTCCTTCCCCATTCCTCAGAGGGACAAAGTTTCTTCTGGCAAGACATTCTTCCTCATATTATCACAGTTTTCAATCTTGCCCTGTAATAAACCCTTTACTACTTTACATGCTTATTGCACTGACAGTCTTACTTATGCTTTTTCAAAATAGATAAAATGAATATAAAAAAAATCTATTTCAGCCTTATTCCATCAGAAGAATTGGGACAAAACTTGTAAAGTGAATGAAATAAAGGTCAAAATCATATAATTTTATAATGATATTATAACTTTATATATAAATGGCAGTTGTGGCATAAATGGCAAATTGTAACATTATGCGCTCCAATAAAATTTATTGTTCAAAAATAATAAATACTGCCATTTAATGAACTTTTCGTATATCAAACATGGCAATACAATCGGGAAGTTTGCAGGGTGTAAAATCCCTGCTTTAATTAATTAGTGAACAGATTGCATGCTATAAAGCAAATGATGTTTCCAAGTCTCTCAATGTACGACATTGATGAAAAACCTCAGTAAACAAGTAGAACAGGACCAGATATGAAAACCTATTTTACAGTCTCCTGTGTCCATTAGATGTCCAAAACAACTGAGAACAGAGGTAAACCTGGTATTGCAGTTAATCTTTTTTTCCTGGCACATGAGCCTTAATGACAAGTGTAACACAATTTGCTATCTTGGATAGAATGGAGTAAAGAAAATGCATGAAATGATGTATGAAATGCTTGAGATTGCCAGGGAGACAAGCCAGAGGACTTGTCGGTGTTAAATCCATTCTGTTACACAGTTTGCTCTATATGTGCAGCAGAAAAGGGAAATTGCACAAGTTATGTTTTTGCAGATGTGGTGCAATTCTCCTTGCAGGTGTGGTTTATGTTATTAGTAAGTGTGGCTTATGTGTTCAATTGCATTTCTGGGAAGCATATGCGGCGAGGGAAAATGAACATGTTGTGGTGTTTAATATTTAAGGTAATATAATAACTTTTAATATTACAATAATTTTTGTTAAAAAACTGGTTTTCCTGGCTGCAGAGAGTGTGTAGGGTGTTGTAGAACGTTGTGCCTTGCTCAAATATGCATAGGGAGCATGGTTTGGTCTTTAAACAATGTTGTGTTTTTTTAGTATGACACGCACATGACAGCCACCGCTCTTAGAATCACTTCACTCCATGAACTCGCTTCAATTCCATGGGCACTTACAGAGGCCAACTTCACCAAATAAGTGAAGTAGGAATGCAGCCTGACGAGGTAACGTCTGTTCCAGCTTGAAACGACTGAGCTGAGGGCCAAGATACCACTATAACATCAAAGAGTGCACTCTTTTTACACTGACATCAGATGATTCCATAGATGATGACAGAACCTGTTCTGTTAACCGCGGATACATGTAGAAACCCCCCAAAAGAGTGGAGAGGGTGTCAACAGAAATTTTACACCAATGTCACTGATCATTTTTCCCTTCTCTTCATCCGTCAGTGTCCGCTTTCAATCGGTCATTAATCTATCAGTGTTTTTAAAGCCAAAAACAAACAGGAGTGGATCTAGAACAGAGATGACCAGTAAATGCGATATTTGCATGTCCTCTGTGTTCTGTATCCACTTCTGCTTTTGGCTATCAATCTTGAAGCTTTTCATCCCTTCTGACAGAAGAAATGAATGGGAAAACCAAATATAGTTGCAACGTCATAGAGTGGTGGAGGATGAAAAATACATTATGAAAATCACAGGGTGTTCCAGGGAGACAGCGGTCAGATGGCAGCAACATCGTAGGCCACAGAGTGGCACAATGAATTTGAAGTTTGAAATGAATTTGAAGTTGACATTTTTCATTTAAATTTGAAGATAAGAGATAAGAGAAGATAAGATAATGTATCATCCATTAAAATTTCCCTGAACATATTATGCCTTAGGTCAGAGAGTGGCACAATAACAAATTCTTTAGGTGGCAGTAACATGGTAGGCCACAGTATGGCACAATGTTAGAGCATGGAGATGGCAGTGGCAGCAGTAGCAGCATGAGGTCAGAAATTGGCACAATAAAAAATTTGGTAAGTGGCAGCAACATGGACGCCCTGTAATTGGAGCATAAATCACTCTATAAACTACGTGGATTTGACACATATTTCTTGCTCTCAACTTTAGCACAAAAAAACAATTAAAGTTTGCATTATACAAATCCCCCAAAACGCACACCCTGGGAGAGGTGCAGAAATAACTACAGAATCAATGTGGATCTAACACTGATTTCTTCCTATGCACTTCAGTAATAAAAAAGAACTGCTATATGGGGTATACAGATCCCCAAAAAAGCACACCCTTGGAGAGGAGCAGAAATCACTACAGAAGCTGTGTGGATCTGACACTGATTTCTTCCTATTCGCTTCAGTAACAAAAAAAAATCAGTGCTAATTGGGGTATACAGATACCTTAAAATGCACACCCTGTGAGAGGTGCAGAAATCACTACATAAGCTGTGTGGATCTGACACTGAATTCTTCCTATTCGCTTCAGTAACAAAACAGAACTGCTATTTGGGGTATACAGATCCCCCAAAATGCACACAATGGGAGAGGACCAGAAATCATTACAGCAGCTGTGTGGATCTGACACTGATTTCTTCCTGTTTGCTCCAGTAACAAAACAGAACTGCTATTTGGGGTATACAGATCCCCCAAAACGCACATCATGGGAGAGGTCCAGAAATTACTACAGCACAGTACAATACAAGCAGCTGGACACTACAGGCAGCACATGCAGTGTGAAGTGCTGAGATTGGAAATGGCTGACTATTTTTATAGGGCTGTGTGACATCACATAAGCTTGCCACTCGCTGATTGGCTTACAGATCTGCAGATGTCATCAAGGGTGTATCTTTCTCCTTCCCAGAGTTCTCTGCCCCATGTAACACACTGGGGCAAATTTATCAAGCTGTCTGAAAGTCAGAATATTTCTAGTTGCCCATGGCAACAAATTACAGCTCAGCTTTCATTTTACCAGTGCTCATGAATATTTTAAAGGGGAGCTGATTGGTGGCCATGGGCAACAAGAAATATTCTGACTTTCAGACAGCTTGATAAATCTGCCCCATTGTGCTCGCGCCCATTTAGTTAAAAAAGAGAAAAAAAACTACTTTGCTCCCATGAATCAGCGTTAACTTCGGATTTGTGATGAATCTAATTTTCTGTCAAATTTGTATTGAATTCCACTTTGTTCGAATCGATTATATTGATTACATCTCTAATTATAATATAAAAATAATAATTTACAAATTAAAGAAAACAAATCTAACGTAGTCAAGTAAAGTGCAATAAACCAGGGTATGAATGCTAGCAATTAAAAAACAAGTATGTATTCAGTAGAAAAATAATACATTATACAAGAAATTTCCACTAGCAGAAGCAGTTCATACGGATATTTGTGCAATTTACTTTCAATTTAAAAAAGGTATATTTGGGTAAAACCACTGTGTTTTATCTATTATTTTTTGGAGCCCATAACAAAATCTGAAACAGGCAGCAATCCACATTATGGACCGGAAAGGCTCAAACGAACATCTGCTGCAGATCTGTTTATATCAGCTGTGATTTAAAGCATAACCCAAATATAAACTCAATAGAAGGTGTGCAAAAACCTGGTTCCAAAAGGATTGTACATGCTTATAAACAACAATCAGCTTCACTACCAATAAGTAAAGGATTATCTGGTAACTGCAACAAATAAGAACAACCATCTAGTCCTCCTTATCCTTCCTACCTCAGTTTTTCCTTAATCGAAAAATTTGTATTCTTCACCTTGGACATCATGACAAAGACAAAGTATCTGCATCTTAAGAAATACCCTGAGCTACAAGGTTAGGCTGCAGTACCTCGTGTATACAGTGTCCTACAGAGGTGATACTAATTACTGTAATACATCAACACAAAACTACACTGCAGCAACACAGGGCGACTTCAGATCCCAGGAACAAAGGTTATTTATTTCTGTGCTTTTCAATAAGAGCTGCTATGAGTGTTTTTTTAATAGTCCTAATGAGCCTCTCAAGACATTGTTGTGAGGCACTGACTTTATTGCTAAAATTGTCATTTTACTGTATTTCTTATGGAGTTAGGAAACATGGTTTGGCAATACCAGCAAAATGTACAAGTTACAAAACATTCAAAAAGAACCTATTACACTACAGTAAAATATATGAGCCATACTAGTGTTTTGGGTAGAAAAAAAGGTTTAAATATTACCTTCCAACAATAATTTTTGGTTTTAGCGTTTTTTTCTTAGATTTTCATTACTAAACAGAATCAGTGCAATTTAAATATCCTAATGCAGGTGTGAAACCACTGCCAATACAGGTTTCCCCTGGAATTACACTTGTGTCTAAGCGATCAGACAATTTTCATCCTTTAAAACCCATACATGAATTTGGACTTTACTGGTAGGAAATGGTCAGATGACTACCTTTCTCTATAGTCTCTGCTCAGTGAGGTTTTTTTTAATTTAATCTTTATTTGATTTTTTTATTTCATTACATAAACAAACAACTCCATTTTATAGGAGATTACTTAAATACAAAAAGATAAAATAATTGACAGGATCTCTTAATTATTTACCCTACCTAAAGGTGCATGCTGACATGTGGCTTGTGAACAATCTGAGGACAGGACAAGCAGAATTCATACAATTCAATATATAGTAGGTCATGGAGGTGGAAAAGGAGTCAGATAAACAGTCTTAGATCATAGCAGAGGGAATTATGGAACTGTGTAGCAGAATCACACCTTCACAGGAACTAATAAACTAATGATCTTTAATTCAGAAACTCTTTAATAGAAGGTGCCACAAGTTAAAAAGATTGTCTAGAAACAAACTGCAAGTTTGCAATACGGAAGCCGTTTAACGATCGATTTGACATTATCAGGGAGGGGTGTCTATCGGTAACCTTTCTGAGGTCTGCAAATCGCTAACCTTTCTGACTTCCCAGGCCTGTAATTTGACAATCTCTATCTATTCAGTTGCAAAATTTTCATACTATACATAATTGATCTGAGGGCCAGATCAATGAGATGTTACAGATGTTACATGAGGGCCAAGGAACCTAATATTACACAACCATTGTTAGGAGGTACAGTAAAAATATGTGCTAAGCCAACAAGGATCGAAATGGCAATGAGTAAAATTAAAATCAAAATTTAGTACAGTATTGTGAATATTGGCTAAAAGAAATACATTCATGTGAAATGCTCAGCACATTATATGAAAGACAGTTATTGGGGTTTCATTTATTAGGACGTTGTTCTTTATTCTAGGTTCTTACAAAATTCATCAATCATTCAATGGCCCATATATATCATTGTTTCCGGCCAGTGTTTTGTCTAAGTATCTTGGCTAGTGCTTAGCCATAGTTTGCAACACATTTATTACTGAGCAGCACCACATTTATGTCACAACAAGCAAAGTGCACCAATAAAAGATGCCACTGTGTGCACATCCTGAAAACAGACCAGAAATGGTGTACTGAAATGGTGAACATTGTTTGAAATGGGTTGAAAGAAAACTAAGATTAGGAAAAAATAAGTGTTTTCCGCAAAACAATGTCACTATTTCCAATGTACAGTACCTTTAAAGATAGATAAAGAGCTACGGGCCCCGAGATCACGCACAACTCCAGCAAAAATCCTTGAATTATTATTGCCATTATTTTTTACTTTTTAGCAATAGATAGGGGAACCAAACAAAAGACCCAACCAATCCAACAGTAGAAAGCCTTTTTAGCATATTGGATACTGATACCATATTTAAACTATTCCAATCAGATCTCCACTATTAGATCAGTGGTCCTGAGCTGGAACAGACAGTTGGGGCACACGTTGCACTTTTATTGGACCGTGCACGTTCTCCATGGCTAAAACGCCTTGCACGGGTATTTAAGAAGTATCTGTGCTGCGATAGTGTCGCACGCAACCCGTTAGTTGCGCAGTTGCTCTGGCTTCCATGGGACACAAATTAGGGGGTGTGCCATTGGACAGTCCAACTGATTCGGATCTATGGCCGTATTTAGCTTGCAAATTGTGCCATACACCCTATATTAAAGATGCACCACAAAAAGGATGCTGAACTCTGTCAGACCAGTGCAGGGAAGCAACACATTCATGATTTCAGGTGCACAATCTTAGTGAATCACTACTCGCTGCACTGACAATGCACTTTTAGTGAACTGTAAACTGAATTTCTAAGTAAATGTTCCTTTTTGTCTTCGCCCATATGACAGTTTAAAGTTGACAATAATGACATCAATTACTCAGGAGAGGCCAGAGAATATAGTAGTGAAACCATACCCCTCTGCGCTGCCCGGCCCCGCTGCCGATGTATCGGCCCTGCACGCAGCCTCTCCATGCTCCCATTCCCGTCCAGACTAGGCCCCGCGTGTAGCCCTTCTCCCTAGGGCACGCGCGCAGTGGTACTTCAAGATTTAAAGGGCCAGCGCACAGGTGATTGTTGCTGGCCACTCCTGGGAATGCATTTAATCCGGCGGCTCCCATTATTCCCCGCCGGATCTTCAAGCCACCCCCTGAAGAGAAAACCCTCCCGTGTATTTTGTGTTCCCATGTATCCTGCGTTTGTGTGTATCCTGCGTTTGTGTGTATCCTGCGTTCCTGTGTATCCTGCGTTCCTGTGTATCCTGCGTTCCTGTGGTCCTGCATTCCTGTGTCTCCTGCGATTCCTGACGTGATTCCTAGTGTGCCTTCCTGTGCTCTTCTCCCGTTGTCTCCCCAGGTACAGACTGTCTCCTGCATTACTACCTGGGCTGCCACCGCGGTCTAGTCGCACCTGTGGAACGACCTGGTGGTACCTCGCCACAGCAAGACCATCCCGCTTTGCAGCAGGCTCTGATGAAGACCAGGTGCCACTTAGACTCCGGTCCCAGGTGTCAGCTAGTACCATCTCCCGCGGTGGTCCAGAGGTTTCACAGACTCACAGCCCTGACAGGAAGTTATAAAATGTCCACTTTAAAGCAGGGAAAAGGGGCAATCATAGGATTTGAGTAAATTTGGCAAGGGTCTAATTGCAGAGGCTAGATAACTAGATAAGATCATCTACAAAATGGCAAATGGAATGTTCCCAGAACACAGTGTTAAGTACAAACCAATACAGTACATGGAAGTAAGACTGAATACCTGGTTACAAAACTCAAGGCTAATTTAAACTGATAGGGAGTGAAGACTTACCCATCACATTGGCCCTTTATAATACTTCAAGCAGCAGATGTACCTTTTTAAGATTTAATTGTTTCCTCTGAAGGCCTTGACAAATGATTTGGGGAGATATATTAATCTGTCTAAGCCAGAATAACGGAGTCATTTGAATCTGAAATGCCATACGCCACATTATTGAAAGTTTTATCCCATTTTTTCTACTCGTCTGGAAAATGGGCATGTCTTCAGTAACTAGGGTGCATGACACCCAGTGTACAGAAAATAACCTGTGTACCAGAAAATTCAGTCAATGCACCAGAAATTTCTATACTGTAGTGCAGAAAATTAGACCAACAAATCGAGGGTTGCAAAATATGACTCACCAGTCTTATACTGCACCAGATTAATCATCCAGCATCAGACACAGGGATTAATCTGGTGCAGCAGAAAACTGTCCTGTTCTACTCTGCACCGGTCTAAAGACTGACACATAAATATATTTCTGCCATTGAGTTAATTACTAGGAAGGTGCAGTGCTATAAATAATATCATAAAATCCGATACATGGGTAGCAGATTTATCAAAGGCTGTACGCCAGTATTCTGACGTATAAACCCTGAAACAATCATAATGCCTTGTGAAGCAGCCTGGCATTGTGATTATTTTCCCCTTCACATAAACTTTCATGAGTGAAAAGTCGACCCACCAAATACATCAGGAGGCCAGAGGTTCCAGATGTATACACTAGAGCATGAGTCTCGGCAAGTGATAAATGTCCTCCATGGTATCCAGTATAGCAAGTACTTTCAAGTTATAAAGATACCGGCTGGATTAGAAGTTCTCTAATTCTCTACTAATCACTTTAACTAATTACTTAATGATCACATTAAAGTTAACTGTTAATTAAATAATATAAAATGTAATGGTTTTCCATAAAGTGCAGTGATCACAGAATGCTTATTCACACAATCGCTGAACTGATTACTGGGCATTAAAGTTTATTATTCAAGTGTATCATACTGGAGACAGGATTACAAGCAATTTACTGTGATTTTTATGTACCTTTAAATGCTTCATTGTGCTTTGTAGTGTTATTGCTACTATACATCACAAATATATATTTTATTATTCCTTCCCATTTAGGAGAAAAAAATCAACTAATCAGTAATTCCAGCAAATATAAACAGACCCATAACAGAAACACATAGATTTCAGTATTGTCATTTTATGAGCTGTGTAGCATTGTACCATAGATTTTGTCATTTTTGGTGTGCATAGTACCAGCTTTTTTTTTTATTACATAGCGTCTTTATGTTCTTTGTATAAACTCACAAACATGAGCAAATCTTTAGATTTATATTCTCTATTACTTCTGCAAAAAATTACAGGACAAATGAATGTAAAATAGAATCAAAATTTAATTTATCAGTTGTATATTAATGCATAATTATGTAGGGTTTCCACTTACAAGTTTTCATGTAGATTTTTGATCCAAACCAGAAATTATTTCTTCAATAGAACTATTTCCTGGTTTAAACAAATAAGAAAGACAAGTATAATCCATTATCCTAATTTGCCCTTCCCCTATATCAGTGGTGGCAAACCTATGGCACTGGTGCCAGAGGAGGCACTTGGAGCCCTCTCTGTGGGCACACAGGCCATCACCCCAGCATGAAGTTCACCAGACAGAACTCAACGAATCTTCCTACAGAATCTTCCTATAATGATAGGATGAATTTGTCGTCCTCCTTTCAACTGTGTTGGTGTCTTTAGGAGGCTGAACGACTGAAAGTTGTCAAAGAACAAGGAGAAATAAATTACTGCTTAAATTGCTGTGCTGGAACTTTGCAATAAATAAGTGGCATTTGGTTTAAGTTTGGGCACTCAGGCTCTAAAAGGTTCACCATTAAATAAGCCATGTTGAAGGATCTTGAGACTTGTATGTGGCCTGAGTCTAGGGAACATTGACTACCTGTCTGTTTGATATTAATAGTGACCCAATAGTAAAGACAGTTCTTTGGCTGCTAAAATAAGGTCATTGAATGTTGAGTTCCTTTTGTTCCAATGTGGTCTTTGACCTATAGGCAACAGTACACATGAAAAAAAAAATTTACTCCCATTTCAAATTTCTGAAGCATTATGTGCCACTGTAAAAGCAAAAAAAAAAAACTGGTTTAAACATCTGTCCATTGCACTAAATTGATTGTTATTACATTAACTACTATGGAAGCACTAACCTACAACCTTCCAAACAGAATGGGGCTCATTTACTAAGGGCCCCGCAGACCGCACTTTCGTCGGACATGATGACGATTTTCGATTTGTGCCTCTGGGACAGGGATTTAAAAGGCACACGGGACCGGATTTTGGCGCATTCACGCTGGCTTTCATGCAACACAAATCGGGGGGCGGACCTTCAGACGATCCAATGGATTCTGACAAACCGCGGGATTTAACTTCAATATAGTGTCGCAAGCCGAGAGGTAGAAGGTGAACTCCGGCGGACCTGAGCGGGGAAGCAACAGATGCAGGAAATCGGGCGCACGATCTAAGTGAACCGTGGCAGAGAGCATTCTGGATGGACAATACACTTTCGGGAACTCTGAGGGATCGGGTAACTAAATTTTCCCCAATGAGTGTAAATGAATTTGAAATACTGTGGAAGATCTTTCAAATTGGCTTGTGTTTTCACTGATGAAACATCCTTTTTATTCACTGATGAGACTGAAGAACAAGGTGTGATGTTTTCGAAGCAATGTTTAACCTTCAGTTTTTTGCGGACACGGAGACAAAACGTAAGAAAAATGGAGACACAACAGAGACAAAATGCAATGAATGCACAACTGCAGCTGAGCACCAATGCCGATGTGAAAGATCCCTTATAATAATGAATGTGATTTAGGGTGGTTTCACATTGGTGTTGGCGCTGCATGTCCATAGCGCATCCGTTGCTTTTTGTCTCAGCTTTGTCTCTGTGTTGCTTTTCTTTTGTCTCCGCATCCACTAAATAGAACTGAAGGTTTAACATTGGTTTGAAAACATAAAACCTGGTTTCTAAGTCTGGTTTCTAAGACAAAACAGAAGAAAAATGGAGACAAAACACAATGGATGCACAACTGAAGCTGTGCACCAATGGTGATGTGAAAGAGGCCTCAGAATAATGAATGGGATCTAGGGTGGTTTCACATTGGTGCTGAGCGTTAGTTGCGCATCCGTTACGTTCTGTCTCAGTTTTTTCTCTGTGTTGCAATTGTTTTGTCTCGGCATCCACAAAAAGAAACCTGGTTTCTCAGTCTCCTCAGTGATGAAAACTGACTGATCATCAGTTTTTTTTGCAACCTATAGACTTCTTGTGCCTTCCATGATCCGCATCAGTGAAATTCAACCAAAATTAGATGTTTAATTTTCCCACGGACAATGGATCAACGTAAAAAATAAGCCAATGTGAGGCATCCGTGCAAATCACTGAACCACGGATGTGAAAAACAATGCCAAGAGCCCTAATACAGAATTCTACCTTTGCAATGCAAAACATTTACTCAGTTGCTCCAGCCACACCCCTTCCCCCAGCAGAGAATCATGGGTAAAAGTCATGGCAGAAACTGGTAATCGAAAACTGGTAAAAACTATGAACTATTGTTGCAGGAAAAGCTTGCTCTACCTAGCACTAGTCTAAAAGCGCTACATAAATATGGAGGAATCTTTCCACACACATGTGGAAATGAGAGTTTGCAGATGCATTGCGTCTATATTAGTTGCTAGTTTGCGTTAGTTTACATTAGTTATCATGGTAGTTTCTTGAACAAACTGAGCAATAAAATATTTCTTATAAACATATGTATTTTTGCTGTGTATTTTGCTTACAAACTATTCAGATCTATGGTAGTATCCTAAGAAGTTTGCAAGTGATGCAGATCAACTTGCTCACTAGTCTGATTCTAAGAGGTAATCGGTGTCTGGCTACCCACCATGACTTCAGTGCTCTGACACTGAAGCTAGTGCAAAGAAGGGCAGTTTTCATGTAGATTTAAGTGCAGTATCTTATTTTAATAGGTGAAAGACATGAACTGAACAGGGGAATCACATTTTTTGAACAAGTTTCCCCTTCAAAATCAAATTCACTTGTTCATTTAATGTCTGTCACCTGCTAAATTGAGAAACTACAACTTAAACCACATGAAAACTGATTACAATGCAGATGAGATGCAGTTTTACGCGAGAACGCACCCTCTAGCATGCTGGAAGAAACATGTCTATTGCTGCTTTTCATTTTCATGAATGAAGTGTGGGCGATTGTTCTAAATTCATCATAAAAGAATTTGGCGTGAACTTTCAAAGTGTTATTTGAAAGTTACACTTTCAAGGGCTCTCACAGACTACTGTAATAGGTCTGAGACAATACATAGATAGATAGATTGATAGATAGATAGATAGATAGATAGATAGATAGATAGATATAGGATGAAAGAAGTGCTGTGATGTAATCATGAGAAAAAGTGAGGTAGGTAGTATTTATGTGTGACTTAAAGGAAACTTGTCACCAGGGACCTTATTTCACTAAATACAGTTTGCAAAAGCCCATTACAGCTGCATTGCACATATGCCTTTCTTCTTTCTTTAAGCATTTACATTACAATATAATTGTGTGTTATAACTTACCTTGCACCCTGACAGAAACTTCTGGTTAGTCCCAGGGGTTGGCATTGGTTTGGATGCATTTCAAAAAACAACATGTGACTTGTCTGTGCTGCAGACTGCTCAGCTGTGGGCCCCCTGTTTGTGCTCCTGTACAGCTCCTCCCTCTACCACTGATGTCACCTCACCAGGCTGTGACCTCTGTGAAGGAGCAGGAGGGAGAAGCTGTACACTAATGATCAACACTAACCATATGTAGTGTTTAATGCTCTAAAATATATTTGTTGGTGTACAAGGCAGGATATTTCAGGATATGAGAGGAAATACACAGGTCGGTTTTAAGTCCCTCAACCAGCCCAATGTTCAGGTCGTATTTTCACAGAAATGTTTCTTTTGTGCTCAATCGGTTCCCTAACCAATGAAGTGCCATTCCAGTTTTGAGGTCATGGGGTCGTAATGTTATTGTACACTTCCCCTTTAAAAGATATTTATATTGCAAACACATCCTATGTAACAGCAATCCTCTCTTCTCAGATGTCATGACTTGGCCTTATCTTAGTTGTCCTTTTGTCTACTAACCATAGACTTTAGGTCACTTTGAAAGTATTTTCTTTAGTGAAATCATGTCTACAGTGTCAGCGCTGCTATTTAATGGAGAAGCTAGGGGTTTCTTACATCATATATGTGAAACAGGGCACTGCACGACAAAGCACTGGAGGGTAAGAGAGAGTAAGAGAACTCTTCTCCTTGACTTGCTGTAGCTATCTAAAGTAATATTTGATATTTCAAAAATTGGCAAAATTTCATTTGCTAGGAGAGGCAAGATACCTTATGAAAGGCTGTGAGAGGATGTGACAATTTGTTGTTCATTAGAGTAATGAAGGCAAGTGATCAGTTCTCTTATCAACAAGAAGTGACAAACCTGAAGCTGGACTGTAATTTGGTCTGAAGAATTACAGCCAATAACTATCTATAATTAGCATGTTGTTTATATAGAATGACTAAACATCTGTAACACCATCACAAATCATAATAGGATTATATTAAAATCATATTAAAGTTAGGGTAATAATTATTGTAAACAACATGGCTATGTAATTGATGAAATGTCTTCTAACATAAACAGCCATGTTGCATTACACCAACAAATGTGATTGTCACATAATGTAAATGTTGTTCAGCGATCAAATAATAATGCACCCAAAAGCATAATTTGTATTAGTCTATTTATTTTAATAATACACGTTACAATGCTGCAGTGATTTTAATATACTGATAAATGTTGTGGAAACACAAGCCCCCAAATTTGGGTCCGTACCCAAGAAGTTGGTTGCTTCTGTAAATAAATACTACCTACCTCACTTTTTCTCATGATTACACTACAGCACTCCTTGCTTTTCATGTTTTCATGTTTCAAACGTGTTGGGACATAGGTAGCTGAGAGAGAATCAAAAAAACACCAAAAGGTGCAACAAATCTGCAACATCTCCTATCTGCATGTGGACTTGTCTTGAGTAAGTCTAGAATAATGATCTATAAAACCAGGCATGATATAGATTATATACACTGAGATATTGTAGCAGAAAATGAAGGCCAGCTTAGATGCACACCTTTCAAACGAGGAAATGCATCATAACAAGCAAGAGACTTATTGTGATGACAATGGCACCGATCACAGGTGGTAATTGTTTAAATGCCGATGGCAAAGTCTTGCTGGCTCTAACATTCTTGCAGGGCTTCTCCCAAAATACGTCAATCCTCCCTAAAATGGTGGCCCCCGGGTCTGTGTCAGTGTGCCCGCAGCCACTTAATTGCCACTGTCAAATTTGTCATATTTAAAGAGTTAATCCCAGCAATCGGTGCGTTGGGCACCGATCTGCAGGGGAAAGTTGAGCCGATTCAGGTCCTCTCAACCCATAAGGCATACAGTTAATAGTTTTACCTTGTAAAATGATAAGTTACATAATTACTTATTTTTGATTTTTTTTATATTAAATGTTAATAACCAATACTATCCCAAAAAAAACTGATAAAAAATATTCCCTGCTGCAAAAAACACATTTTGTGATCAAGCTTTTCCCTAAGATACAATACAATATGATTATGAACATAATGAATGCAATATTATGATAATGTAGACAAAATGTCAGCATCATTTAGTAAGTCCTTTACTACCTTATTGTCTAAAACCATCATGTACAACCTAAGCAATTTGTTCAACATTTATCTGCAAAAACAATACGGCTGATTTCAATTGACAGTATACTCACAGCAATTTCATCAATAGAAAGCCATTTGTCTCGCAGGACATCTTGATGGCATGTCACCCATTCAGAAGAAAACAATGTTAGGAGATATGAATGTCTACTAGTGCCATTTCTATGGCAGAAATGTAATGATTCTCATTTGCTCGTGATTAACTTGTAGTTTTATTGCAGATATGAATTGCTTTCCGCGGCAAACAATCATCATTATTAATAGGTCTTGAACAGAGTCTGGACATGAATTTGGAACCTAATCATCTCATCCGGCATAAAGCAGTCTATTAATTACTAGCTAGCCCTCTGCTAATAGACTTTCAGCAAATGAGGTCACAGCTATCGCAGTCCTGCTTTTGAATAATAGAGATTTAATCTAGAGACTAATAGTGTTTTGAAGAATCAGGTTTTAAAGATCAGACGTGATAATAATTAATTCTTAATTTCGTCCCTTCAAGGATTTGACCTAGGTGAAACATGGAAATCTCCAAAACATTAAAGGATAGATAATGACTTGTCATAAAACTCATAGGAAATAGAAAATGTGGGGACTTAGAGACATGAATGTCCCTGGATAACCTCCACATAGTGACTTGTAACCCTAACGTTTTCACAGCCGCCAAGATAAATTAGACTTGGTTTATGTTGTGACAATGTTAAACAGTAGGGTGTGTTCAATTAAGATGCTAATTCCCTCTCTTTGCTCTTTTCCTGTTGATAATTTATGATATATAACATAAAAAGCTAAAGAATATGTGGCACTTGAAACTTTGAAAGGAATATTTTGAGACTTGGAGGCTAGAGGTTTAACACATTTTAAAATCAAATACTAACAACCCACTAAAACATTGTTTTTCTCCATAAGATTTTGTGTAAAAAAATTGTCTTTTAGCGTAGGTTTGTGTTGTAATTATACATATGGAGCATCAGCAACACATGTAATCTAGCAAATTAAGCTAAGTACCAAAGTACTCGTGTTTTCCATGACGATATTTAAAGCTTGGGGGTGGGGGCAGGGGGGGAATTAAAGGCCTCTGAGTACAAATATCACAGTAAAATATTCTTAGTATGTCGAATTCAAGTTACTGAAAACAAAAAGATGAAGTTAAAGGAGTTTAATGACATTTACTGAAACTGTTTGTTCTTCAGTTCATTGTTTAACATGGGCAATAAATGTAGACATACGGACATGTACCACAATGGGGATCTGAAGCTGTGCCTTTTTTTGGTAATTATCACAACATGAAAAAATGCCCACTACCCAAATGATGAATAAGTGACACACAAATCTGGACAATCCTATCTAATAAGGAACTGTGCATATTTATATTTAACATATACTAGGCTATGTTTCTCTATGTATGTAAAATATGAGGACATTGAGTGTTGAATATCTCTGCTAGCAGCAAAAAATTTTGCCTTCCAGTATTTGACAAGTTATCAAGTAGATATTAGTGGTGACTCAATAGTATATAGGGATCTACAGGCCGTCCCCAGGTTATGTACAAGATAGGGTCCGGAGGTTTGTTCTTAAGTTGAATTTGTATGTAAGTCGAAACTGTATATTTTATAAATGTAGATCCAGACCAAAAAAATTTTGGCTCCAGTGACAATTGGAGTTTAAACATTTTTTGCTGTAATTGGACCAAGGATTATCAATAAAGCTTCATTACAGACACCTTACAGCTGATCATTGCAGTCTGGGACTATAGTAACATCCAGAGAGCTTCACCAGAGGTCAGAGGGGTCTGTCTGTAACTATGGGTTGTCTGTAAGTCGGGTGTCCTTAAGTAGGGGACCGCCTGTAATGGTTTACTAATCAAAAGTAATTAGCAGAAAATGATAAATAGTTGGGCAGTTCTGGATCCCACTGTAGGGGAAGATGCTTGCATGGATGTCACACAAACATGAAAACATTACCTGCAGCTATAGTCTCAGTTGGGTGGACTTGTTTTCCTCACTTATTCTCTATCAGATTGATGAAATGCCAGTAGGGAAAGCAATTCAATAAAATACTCTAAATTCTTTACAACATTCCATTTGCAGTTTGGCTCATCAATGGACATCATGACAGGGTTCAAGAAGGTTGTATATGTAACTGCCAGAACTGATTGTGGCAGCTAACCTGTCAGTTTGCACCTAAACATGCTTTGGCAGCCTGGTGACTCTCAGAAGCTACCAAAACCTGACACTCGGCACTTTCTAAAATATACAATACAGTTGTTTTGGGGTATATTTTATGAGCAACCAGAACTCCTAGAATATAGACACGTAAGCTAGCCTCACAAAAATAAGGTTAAAAAATTTGAAAAAAGAAAAAAAGTTACAATTAAATTAATCTCTTCCTTTCCCTAAAATACATATATACAAATCTTAAATGTGTAAGGTATTCCCTTGTTCAAAAATGCCCTATATAAAAATCATTATCCAATATGGTGAACACCACAATGGCAAAAAATTGCCATGTATAAAATTTGAATAAAAAGTGAGTAAAGGGGACATGGCCTGGCTATGGAGGAGTGAGGAAGCAACCGTGCTTAGCTCCCCAGCTGGCTACGGATACCTCCACAAAATCCACATACATGGTGCCTTTTTACCAACCCAATTGAACCCAGAAAGAAGAAAAGGTGTCAGGCTTGCAGGTGTGGATCCTCTGGACCACTGCAGACGATGATGTAAGCCACTACCTGGGACCGGAATCTAAGTGGTACCCGGTTTTCACCAGAGACCCCCGCAGGGCGGCTTAGACAAGCTGCGGCGTGATACCACCAGGTCGTTCTTCAGGCATGACTTGTCTGCAGTGGCGGCCAAGGTAGAATTACAGAGACGGCAGACAATCTCGTGGTCGAAGTCCAGGCACAAGGTCAGGGCAGGCGGCAGAGATGCAACATCAGGGTCGAGTCCAGAGTCAGCAACAGGAGGTCCAAGCAGGAGGGTACGGGAACACAGCACACAGGACAGCAGCACGGAGGGACACTGGTAAACGGGAACACTGAGGAGCTCAGGTAACACAGGAACACGGAGGAGGTCAGGTAACACTGGAACACGGAGGAGGTCAGGTACACAGAAGACACAGGAACGCAGGAGGGTACGGGAACACAGCACACAGGACAGCAGCACGGAGGAACACTGGTAAACGGGAACACTGAGGAGCTCAGGTAACACAGGAACATGGAGGAGGTCAGGTAACACTGGAACACGGAGGAGGACAGGTAACACTGGAACACGGAGGAGGACAGGTAACACTGGAACACGGAGGAGATCAGGTACACAGGAGACACAGGAACGCAGAAGACACAGGAACGCGGGAGGGTACGGGAACACAGCACACAGGACAGCAGCACGGAGGAACACTGGTAAACGGGAACACGGAGGAGCTCAGGTAACACAGGAACACGGAGGAGGTCAGGTAACACTGGAACACGGAGGAGGTCAGGTAACACTGGAACACGGAGGAGGTCAGGTACACAGGAGACACAGGAACGCAGAAGACACAGGAACACAGGAGGGTACGGGAACACAGCACACAGGACAGCAGCACGGAGGAACACTGGTAAACGGGAACACGGAGGAGCTCAGGTAACAGAGGAACACGGAAGAGGTCAGGTAACACTGGAACACGGAGGAGGTCAGGTAACACTGGAACACGGAGGAGGTCAGGTACACAGGAGACACAGAAACGCAAAAGACACACGAACGCAGGAATCGCAGGCAAATCGCAGAATAGCTTTCTCTCAGGCTGTAAGGCACAAAGATCCGGCAAGAGCTTGCAGGAAGAGGCAGGCTTCTATAGAATTAGCTAAATGGCCAGCGCCAATTAATGGCGCACTGGCTCTTTAAATCTTAGCGAGCCAGCGCACGCGCGCCCTAGGTGACGGGGACGCGCGCACCGAGCCGCGGGAGCCGGGGAAGGTAAGAGATGCCGGCCACCGGACCCCGGGGAGGCACGGGTGCACCCGCGATCCGAGACAGGGATCGCAGGAGCACCCGTGACAAAAGGATTGGGGCAACAGACCCCACTCCGTTGCAGTACTCATCAACGATACTTAGTAGCCCAGGCTTCTCAGGATACACAGCCTCCCTCTGATGAGGCAAGTGACTTGCACCTGGAATGGGCAGCCACACTCCTCAGTGGTCCTTCGCACAGGCTGATACCCTTTGCGAGCCACACTGCACTTCAGCAGCACCCGACACCAATACTGGCCCGCAAGCACAGAGGACTTCCCTGCAGCTGTCCCCCTAGGTATCAGCCAGCAGAAAGGCTAGCAGCTCATGATACCCAGCTATCGCTCCATGACCAGCAAATACTGGCCCTCACTGAACAAATGGAAAATGCTGGTAACAGGGGCTGCAGGAATATATTGATAACCAACAGATTTACAGCTCCCTCAGAAACATAATTGACATCATTATCGGGGCCCCTGCTGATACCTCATAGAGTCCACCGAGCCCTTGGCCCCCACCCGACTGATCCTGCCCGTCATAGGAACATCAGTTGCAGAATCCACACATACAAGCTCAAGGAGTAAATCATGTTCAAGGTACGTGAGGTGGGCACAGTGCGCTTCCAGCGTTCGGACATACAATTGCTACCTGACCTGTCCCGTCTGACACTGCAGAAGTGTAGGACCCTGAAACCTCACCTGAGTATCTTACAGGACAGAAATATACCTTACTCATGGGACTTTCCCTTTCACCTTCAAGTTCTTCACCACTTTGGGGACCTTCCAGGGTTTCTGGCTGCTTTTAACCTCCTCTCAACTAACCTCCCTCTTCAACAACCAAACGCGTTGTGTTTTTAGACTCATTAAATTCCATTTTATAATCCTACTTCGAGTGCGCCACTTTACTGGATCACAATTCTAATACTATCTTCAACAACCAAGACCGCAGAGGTTCCCCCGTCGAAGAGCCAGGAGGCATTCTCCCTGGCCCCAGGAGCATCCTGCATAGACAGCATGCTTTTTACTGGGATCCACAACCAGTTAGACTGCTCATGGTTCCAATAGGCTTGTAACTGTCATTTCAGACAGCGTCTGAACCTAGGTACTTGCAGCTTCCTGAGGCTGCTTATCTTATTTGTTATTTTTTTGTGTTTGTAAACTCCCTTCCCCTCACATATGGCACCCACTACTTGTCATGCCAGGGGCTTATATGTCCCTCAAAAGTGCAGTCAAGTCCTCATGCATAAATTGCGCACAATTTCCTTTTTTCTACAGAAGACCTACTTCCCACACTTTTTAAAAATATGATTATGGGGCCATCTGCTTACTCTAGAATTAATTGAAGGCATTGGGGTACTGGGGGGGGGGGGGTTCTAATTTCCCAATAAACTCCGTTTGTTTGTCTCACAGACATCTGCAGACAAGTCACTGAATTCCTTACCATACACTCAGGAGAGCAACAGTCTCTCCCATTACAATGGGAGACACTAAAGGGCATGCTCTAATTAATATTAATCAAACATGGGGCTTGTGTGAAGCAAGAGAGATAAACCAAAACTTTAGGACACCTATCCAAAATTAGCTCCCTAGAACAGGATCATAAAGCCGGTGGATCTCAGGCGCTCCTAAACGAGTTATTAAATACCCAGGAGGAACTGAAAGAGCTACTAAACCAAAAGTACCGACGTTCCCAAGATGGGAACAAACAATTTTTCTATGAATATGCTAACAAACGTGGGAAGCCCCTGACTAGATACCTACACCCTTCTTTGACTTGCACCTACATACTATAAATTAGAGACTGCATAGATCGACTGACCCATGACCCACACAACATCAATGACACCTTTCAAACATACTACCATGAGCTGCATAATCTCCATGGAGCGACATCTGAATTGGCCAGGGTCAGAGAGCGCAAAAGTGTCTAGGCATACATCAATGGCACGGCCTTTCCCCATGTGTCTAGGAAGGACTCCAGTGGGTAAATTCCCAGGTGCAGCTGGATTCACCCCCCTGCTTTCATAAGGCTCGTAAAGCCGAACTAGCACCACTACTGCCACGCACATTTAACTGCATTTCTGCACTGGCCCCCCTACCACCCCAATAACTCCATTTGCAACAGCTATCACCCTATTTCCCTTATCAATGTGGATATTAAGTTGCTCTCTAAGCTAATGGGCAATTGGCTTGGGACTCTTATCCCCTCCTTTGTGCACAACGACCAGGTGGGCTTCATTCAGGGGAGAGAGGCTTGTGACAAAACTAATAAAACCTTGCTTCTGATGTCTAGGGCTAAATTGATGAAGCAGCAAATGTGTCTACTGTCGGAGGATGCCGGAAAGGCCTTCAACTGGGGTTTTCTGTGGCCCTCACTTACGAAGCTGGGTATTGGTCCCCGTTTTCTGGGCTTGGTGTAGGCACTCTACTCTACCGCTAGTCGCATTGGTTTTACAGCCTTATCATATACAAAGGCTAGAGGTGGTGTGTGACTCCCTGACCCTATGATATATCACACGGCGGCTACTATTCAACGACTTGTTTACTGGACCTACCATGCGGGATCCAAGCAGAGGGTTCAACTGGAACTTGACCTCATATGTCCTACACTCCGCTATCTCCCCTGGGTCCGAGCTAATCTGCAACCCCCAGACTGTACCCACTCCTTGTTCTCTTCCTAATTTTTCTAGCTACTAATAATGTTATGATCAGGATGTAGGACCCTGACTCCACTGATTCACAACCCAGCCTTTCCCCCTGGTGTGGGTATACAGAGATTCCTTTGTTGGGAGGTCTCCTCAGATATTCGACTAGGCCAAATTGTCGATGGTTCTTCCATCCCTTCTCTAGAGTCCATACAGGCCTCTCACCCGGATAGTACCAATTTGTGGCTGGTACATATCCGCAAACTTGGATTGCACTAATTTTGGGTCATCCCCCACAGCATTGGAAGCTCTCTTTCGATGAACACACTCTCCTTTCTATAGGTATACTGCTTGAGAATGCTACCTCAGGTTGGCCGGACTTTATTAGGGCCAGAAAAAAAGGCACTTTCTATTGAAATAACTGATTCAGAGTTAGATAAGTCTTTCCTCTTCTCGCATAAAATGCATCTTCCTTGTAGCGCACAGGAAAAGAATTATAAAATATTGTCAAGATGATATAGATGTCCCTGAGGTATCAGATGTGTGCTGATGTTGTGGAACCCTACTTCATATCTGGTGGAGCTTTTCACTGCTCCAGCCATTCTGGAATAAGGGCTCCAAAATCTACATTCAGGTTACCGGTAAGAGGGTCATTTTATCCCCCCATATAGCTTTGTTGTCGATCCTACCAGGCTCAAACTCCTCTATCAAAAACGCTTCCTCTGCCGTTTCCTAGCGGTGGCACTCTATGTAATCCCAAGGCATTGGAAGAGCCCCCCAACACCCACAGTGGTCAAGTGCCTGCAAAAGCTCAGTTTCATCCGCAGAGTGGAGGAGATGATGGGCAATGACTCGGGAGACCCGGATAAGACGAGTACTGCATGGATCCCATGGGACACGTATCAAAGTTCCCAGGAATTCCAAGATCTCTTCCTTTCATAAAGTGTAAGTACATCTATCTTGCTAATCCACTGGACCCCAGTCAATGTTTCCAATTCTCCCTATGTGTTTTCCCCCATCTTATTACACCTTTACTGTTTCTGTTAATTCATTGACATACTGTGACTTGTAATGGCTTCTTGGTGTATTTCATTTTATGCACCATGCTGTGAATTTATTCCCTTAACTCTAATACGCCGCCTACCTGATCCGGCATGATCAGTCAAATTGTACCATTTCTAACTTGTTAATGTCTTTACCATTGCCCCCTCCCCAAATAAACATTGATTACACATAAAAAGTGATTAAAAGGCTGTATGGTTCTTAATACCATAATGAATTCAGATGTACCTGTAGGTTAGGAAATGCGGTCTGTTGCCACATCCCAACATGTATGTACATCTTAGCGATCTCACTGGCTCAGATGCAGAATCCGTTGGATCGTTGTGTGAATTTCATTGGCGATTTTCATTCAAATTTGAAATTCTGAGCCCCATAACATCCTAGAAAGATGAGAGGATGCATAAAAAACCATGCCAATATAAAGTAGACACTTGAGAAATGTTACTTATGAAGTTATGTGCGTGCTATAATTACCTTTCTTAAAAGCAAAGAACTTTTTTGAACTTTGAAAATTGATCATATAAAATTTTTTTTGCCAAATTTCCATCTAAATTCATCAAAATGTTTCCACTAATTTGAATTACAATGTGTGACGAGTTAACAACCTCAAAATTACCTGGATATGTTAAAGCGTTCCAAGGGTATAACCACTTACAGTAACACAGGGCAGATTTGGTCCAAAAGTCCTAAAGTGGCTTGTTCCTTAAGGGGTTAAATTGGACACATGAAAAACATATGGTCTTGGAATGGCAATAAAAAAAATATAAAATATGATTTGCATTAATAACAGGCTGGTCCTAAAGGGGTAAAAAAGTGTTTAGATACTTACAAAAACCATAGTTAATAAAAAATTGTATAAAAAATAATAGTATAAAATTCCTAAACTTTTTACATGGCAATACCTGGCAAATCTTTCCCCCAAATATCGGCTTTAGTTCACAGAGAAAATTTGACAACCTAATGCACCCACACAATGTGACAGGGCCTCAATTTACCAAACGAATCTTGGAGACAGGAAAGATTAGAGAGGGGAATTGTCTTTTGAATTTATTGGTGTTATATGCAAGCGTGATTTCTTTGTGCCCTCTGAGTTATTCTTAGCAAATTTATTGTTCAGTGTGGAATCTGAAAAAGTTGTGATGAATATGCATTCAGATGCTTCAATACCTGGCATCACAACCAACCAGTCGCATCACGGTTAGCATGCAAATCTTGATTTATGACTGCTGTCACCGAGGTATCCAGCTTAGTCTCCAATGAGAATGCACAATAACCTTTGCTCATTCTGCCGATGTTGATTTTTCTTTTTCTCTCATAGTGAAATGAGATCTATGTCGAAAGCATTTATCTGCCCCATGCACACACTAAACGCTGGCTGTCTAAACATCTTACATCTCTTTCCAGATCTTCTGCCCTCTGGCACTGGCAGAGCAAGTGACCCTTGCTCGTTGGTATTCTGTTAATGATACAATTGCAAGCATCAGCTGCCTGCACCCTGGTGAGCAGGTGTACAATGACCAGCTGGAAATGAGCTGAGACAACTACTGGAAATAGATTGATGCAATTACATTTTTCATGACATAACATGTCCAGTATCCAAATTATTATTGCTGCTCCCATCTCTGATGTATAGAGAAATATAAATATATACTTAAAGGCAACCTGTCACAAGGTTTTACCTCATTAAAGTACCAGCTCCCTCAGGTAGGGTATGAAATATCCTTTCTACAATTTCCTCTTTCATGTGAAATCTCACCCATTTACCAATAAAAAATCTTCCCCAAAGTCATGCCAAGATGATACAAGTCAATAAGTCAAGTTTAGTGGTTGTAGGCAGAGTGTCACTTCAGACAACCCTTTCTTCTGCTCTCTAGTACCTAGAAACATTATTTTTGTGTCAAATTAAAGGTAGGACTCTCATCTTTCAGATCAGGCTTATGACTTTTTGGGCTACAGACAGATAAATACATACCGTATTTTCCGGGCCATTAGGCGCACCGGAATATAAGGCGCAACAGTCCGATGCGCCTTATATATGTAATAATTCCATATATAAGGCGCATCGGACTATAAGGCGCAGGGTCGGGGGCGTGGCGGAGGTCCGGGGCGGAGCGGAGACCCGACGGGACGCGACGCCGAGAAGAGACGCGGAACGCGGGGAAGGTGAGGGGGAGGTAAAGAATAGAATACTTACATAGATCTCCGCTACCGGAGACAGCAGATCTCCAGCGGGACTGCAGACCACGCGGCAGAAGTTGTTCGTGCCGCGTGGTCTGCAGTTCCCCTGGAGATCTCTGTCTCCGTAGCGGGACCTATGTAAGTAGGGTCCGCTGCCCTCATATAGGGCGCACCGGACTATAAGGCGCACTTTGGATTTCCAAGGAAATCCAAGGCTTTTAAGTGCGCCTTATAGTCCGGAAAATACGGTAGTTGGAAATGCAAGCTGCAGATAAACATCAATTTCCTGCCTATTTTTAGGCAGTTCTGTAGCTCATAGAACAATAAACTTTGTGGATCTTAAGTTGAAACTTAACTTTATTATAACACAAAAGGCATGTTTATAGGTGCTATAGAACTAAAGATTGCACCTTCTGGAGTGACACTCCCTCTGCAACCACTAAACATAACTCATCTCATGTGAAAATATTTGTCATATTTGTCTGACTTTGGGGGAAATTTTTATATAGGAAGATGTATGAAATTTCACATAAAAGTGGGAATTTATATATTTTTTTTATTTTAAAATCAAATAAGTAAAAACCTTTGAAGGAAATAATTTGAAGGGTTTTTGCAGTTTAGATATTTATAACATATCAACAGGATATCTGTAACCTATGCCAATAGTATACCTAGAACTAGGATACCCAGGACCTACCAGACTCCAACACCCATATCACTTCGTCTTTTGCAGCCATGGCCAGGCAGATCGGATCCGTTCAAACTAGATGCAACTTAGTTCTCTGGCAGTTTCATAATATTTCATAATATTGGATTATGTAATTTTAATTTGTCCCTGTTCTTGTAATATTCCTACCAGTAATATGTCAATGTAAATATTTTTTTTAAATCTAAACAACTGTATAAGCATAAAATGCTACAATACTGAAACATCGGCAGGAGCTGCACAAATCTCATTGCTCGATGTCTACAGTACATCAGTTTGCTTTGCTATTGAGTTCACAGAGCATTTCCATTGCCACTGGATATAGCAGTGTCTACTAATATAGCGACTACAAATTCTGCATTGTGCCTTATGTACCATGGCTTCTTTTGCTAATTATTCCTCTAATATGTCCAACTTTGTATCATGCCCAAGATTTCCAACAAACATTGAAGAACTACATGTAGTCTTTGTAAGTGACTGTATATGCTCAAACATATTGAACTACTGCATCTTATGCAAAGACAACATAAACACATTCTAAATAAAATAGAGGACCTTGTATTCCCTTACTCACATCATCTAAATGATAAGAAAAAACTAGCAAGTTCATTCTTACTTAGCAATTCTGGTATTACTATGTTTTCTTGATAGCCCCTAGGCGTATAGCCGTTGGGCTAATGACTGTTCAAAGGTGACTAGCAGTCTGAATGCAATAAAAGCTGTGTGGCCTCTTTAATTGGAGGTTGCTTTACCCTCTCTCAACTTCATTCATCAGAGGGATGTTCTGGGGGCGTGGCTAGTAACGTTAACAGTACAAGAGGTGAGCACATGCTTAAATGCTATGAACAATAGAGACTCACCCGCTTTTTTATCGGTTTTCCCTCCCTTCTTTTTAATATCTTTTTCATGAGTGCATTCTCTGAGTGCATATATTCAAATAAAGAAATGGTTAAATTATTAATGGTTTCAATAAAGCTGTGGTCGACCCTGAGTCAACACACAATTGAGAACGGTTAAGCAATGTTTTCTGTGTGGTTATTCTATGCAGTATTAAAGGGACCAATCGGGCCAATCCAGGTTCGTAAGTGTTTATTACTTGAGCAGTCTTGAATATGTAGCAAGGTTAGTGATTTATGCAGTTTATTCTATGCTGCTGAGGTGGTTTTACTTGCTTTCACTTCTTCTATACAGAAAATCGATCAGCAAGCTTTTTGTTTTTTGGATAGCATGATCATAATGTGGATCGTGAACTGCACAGAGAAAATTGAATGTAGGGTCTCATTAAGTAAGCCATAAAACAATCCGCTCAGACATTAGAGGAATTACCATAGAGAGGCAAGTAAGAGCTTGTAGATATCTGCTTACATGTTTGACGCCAAACAATGAAGATATCTCCTTAGATTTGTTACTTTGTTTTTTTATTATTAAAAGATTTTTTAACAATTTATTAATGCAATATTTCAATAAAGAACAACAGAACAAAGAAAATTATGGTAGCCATTAAAAGTACGTAGAACAAATAGTGGCAACTAAATTAGTGACCCATCAGACCAGAAAGCTTATACCACGACAGATAAGTGACAAGCACAAGAAGAACAAACACATCCCATAAGCACACACACCTCCGCAGCAACTATGTGAAGCAAAATTAGTAAACTATATTTCTGGTCTCCAAACACCTAGACCAGATATTCAACTTGTAGAGACACTTCTGATTCTCATATGATTCTATCATACTTAGCCATCTCTCCAGGTCCTACTAAGACATAACTATGATGGCTGCGGAAGAGTAAAAATCTAAAACATATTTTATCTTAGTGTCCCTGACTAACCTCAAAATCATTCCTTCCAATCATTCTCAATGTGGGATAGCACACCACTTGCTAAATCGGATGGAACCAGCGGATTGAAGTAAACTATTGGCATTACAAACCTGTGTTTGAAGTAAGGTACAGTATAAACCTTCTTAACCAGAGTGACTGTACAGATAGTGATAGGGGCAGTGCATGGGGGCCTGAATCTGTAAAAGATACTCGTAATTAGAGATGGGTGAATCGATTCCAACGAAGTGGAATTCATTTCGAATTTCAGGAAAACTTCGGTTCGGCACAATTCCGAAGTTTACGGTGATTCATGTGAACAAATTTTTTTTTCCCCTTTATTAGTAAAATGGCAGCGAGCACAACGTGTTATATGGGGCAGAGAACTCTGGAAAAAAGAAAGGAACATGTATACATGTGCATACATGTAAGACAATCAGGAACCAGCAGGCTTATGTGATGTCCCTATAAAAACAGACAGCCATTTGCAATCCGGTCATTTCACACTGCCTGTGCTGTCTCTAGCGTCTAGCTGCTCTTACTCAGTCGTTGAGGGAATGATTTTTGCTCAAAGCTCAAGGTATCAGTTTTTGGGATTCTGTATTCCCCAAATTGCAATTCTTTTTTGTTGCTAAAGTAGATATCAAGAAATCCTTGTCAAATCAGCATAGTTGATGGAGTGATTTTTTCTCAAAATCCAGTGTTTCAGGTTTTGGGGATCTGTATTCCCCAAATTCCAATTCTTTTTTGTTGCTAAAGTAGATATCAAGAAATCAGTGTCAGGTCCACATAGTTGCTGGTGTGATTCTTTTCTCAAAGTCCAGGGTGTCAGTTTTTGGGGTTCTGTATTCCCCAGATTTTAATTCTTTTTTGTTGCTAAAGTAGATATCATGGCCTACCATGTAGCTGCCACCACCAGAATTTGTCATTGTGCCATTCTTTGGCCTCTTACTGCTGCTACTGCTGCCGCCCACCTACACACACAGTGATTGTGCTACTCTCTGACCTCCTGCTGCTCATTGTCATTGTGCCACTCTGTGGCCTACCATATAGCTACAACCTCCAGAATTTGTCATTGTGTCACTCTGTGGCCTACCATGTTGCTGGCACCTCCAGAATTTGTCATTGTGCCACTCTCTGACCTCCTGCTGCTTCTGCCGCCACCTCCACATTTTGTCATCGTGTCACTCTGTGGCCTACTATGTTGCTTCAACCTCCAGAATTTGTCATTGTGCCACTCTGTGACCTCATGCTGCTGCCGCCACCTCCGCACTCTGTCATTGTGCCACTCTCTGACCTACCGCATTGCTGCCACCACCAGAATGTGTCATAGTGCCACTCTCTGACCTCATGCTGCTGCCGCCACCTCCACGCTCTGGCATTGTGCCTCACTGTGGCCTACAATGTTACTGCCAGCTCCAGAATTTGTCATTGTGCCACTCTCTGACCTGATGGTGCTGCTGCCGCCACCTCCACACGCTGTCATTCTGCCACTCTGTGGCCTACGATATTGCTGCCACCTCCATATTTTGTCATTGTGCCACTCTGTGGCCTACTCATGCTGCTGCCAACTGACCGCTGTTTCCCTGGAACACCCTGTGATTTCCATAATGCTGTTTTCACCCTCCACCACTCTATGACGTTGTCACTATGTTTGGTTTTCCCCTTCATTTCATCTGTCAGAGGGAATTAAAAGCTTCAGGATGAATAGCCAAAAGCAGGAGTGGATACAGAACACAGAGGATATGCAATATCCCATTTACTGGTCATCTCTGTTTTGGATCAACTCCAGTTTGGTTTTGGCTTTAGCAATACTGATGGATTATTGAAAACGGATGAGAAAAGGGCAAAATGATCAGTGACGTCAATGCAAAATTACTGCCGACACCCTCTCCACTCTTTTGGGGGATTTCTACATGTATCCGTGTTTAGCAGAACAGTTTCTGTCGTCATCTATGGAATCATCTGATGTCAGTGTAAAAAGAGTGCACTCTTTGATGTTATAGTCTTGGTCCTCAGCTGAGTCCTCTACATATTTGCGCATGGCACAACGTTCTACAACACCCTACAGGCTCTCTGCAGCCAGGAAATACCTGTTTTTTTAATGTGATTCGAAATGATTCGATTCGGGTCGAAACAAATTTTGTCAGAAAATTTGTCGAACTTGTCGAATCAAATTTTTTAAAAATTCGCCCATCTCTACTCATAATGCTTTCAGTTGATCCCAGAAGGGCACCCGCTATTGCTGTAGCTGCATTACAAGCCACCATTGACCATACCATACAGCTTAGAGGCCAGGTAGTAAAAATAGAGATTAGAAGCAGCTATGCCACTATGTGCCTTCAGAGTCTGAAGTAAAATAAGAATAAAGCGAGCACACTGCCAATGGAAATTGTGCAAAATGCTATCCAACTGTGTTGTATTAGTTTCAGCTATCAGTGGAAGGTGAAGTGAGACATGAACTCCAAGAATCTTAAACTGAGAAAACACTAGCAGCACAACAGAGAGAAGTCCTTCAATCAAGGAACACCACCTGCCATACGAACAGCACCCTCTGAAGCCACTTGGATACCATGGTCCATAGATGACCAAAGTAGAGATGATTGCTCAAATGCACAACGATACAATTGGCAAAAACCAAACATAGCAAAATATTAGCAAAATATTTTGCATATTAGCAAAATAGCACTAAAAATCAGTTTTTCAACATGGTGGAGGAAAAATGATGTTTTGGCCTTGTTTAATGAATATAGAACTATAGTATCTTGCTTGTCATTGAATCCACCATGAATTTTACTGTGAAAAGTATTCTTGAGTACAATCTGAGGCCATCTATCCAATATCTATGGCTTAGTATGAAACTTGATCATGTAACAGGACAATGATTCCAAGAACAGAATAAAAAAGAAAAGAATCAAGGTGTTCCAAACAAAACTGAATTGCTGTGGAAGGACCAAATGCTTTTAAAGCTTAATGAACTGAGCCAAGAGTCTAAGGCTGAGAGAAACATTACTGACTTTACAGAAAACTATTATTTTAAATTATTGTTATTGGTCCATTTTAGCTTCATTGTTCATTTTCTTTTAATGACCCTGTGTAATCTGTCATATGTTGTTGTACAACTGAGGATGTATGGACCAGATTTCTTAAAATATTTATTGATGTATAAAACCATAGTACTCAAAAAGAGTGCACTTTGTTTTCCTTATGACTGTATGTTTTTTCTTAAATATCTGCACGTCAGTTTAATGTGCATGGCTTACACAATTGAAACCTGCAGCTTGGAAGAAAAATTATGAGCACAAAAGTTTCTTTTAACATCTATACATACGAGGGTGGTTCAATGAGTACCCGTGTTAGAAATGAAGACACCATCTTTTCCAAAAAAAAAATTTATTTTTCAACATAGTGCCCTTTTAGAAAGATACACTTCTGTCAACGTTCCTGCCATTTTTTCACCCCTCCAAAAAAATAGGATTTGTCGAACTCTCCAAAATATGCTTCTGTCTCGGCGATGACTTCCTCCTTGAGCTAAATATTTTTCCTGCGAGCCATTTCTTCATGTTAGGGAACAAGAAAATGTTGGAGGGAGCCAGATCAGGTGAATAGGGAGGGGGGTGCGGCAGCAATTCATAACGCAATTCAGATGAACTTCGGATGAATGTGCTGGTGCGTTATCGTGTTGAAACAGCACCTTACTTTTTGCCAAATGCGGCCGTGTCTCTTTCAATTTTTTGTCGAAGTGGTCCAATAACTCACTGCAGTATTGTCCAGTGATGGTTCTTCCTTTTTCTAAAAAATCCATGAGGATGATGCCGGTCACAAAAAATCGTCGCCATTATCTTTCCGGCCAATGAGACCCTTTTCGCCTTCTTTTTCCTGGATTCAGATCCAGGCTTCATCAACTCGATGCAAAAACTCCTTTGGATCTTGCTTAAATTGCTCCAAACACTGCTTCGAAGTTAACAGTCGCATCCGCTTGTTGTCCACCGCGAGCAATCACGCCACCGATCGGACTGACAATTTTTTCATCGCCAACTTATGATGTAATATATTAATTGCCGTTCCGGTCGAAACAACCTACTGCCTCTGCTACTTCGCACACTTTCGTTCCTTGATCAGCGAGTATCATGCCGTGGACTTTTGCCGGGCGTCCTGGTTGCTCCTCATCAAAAACGGATGTTTGCCCACATTTAAATTTGTTGAACCAATATCTAACTGTGGTCATAGATGGCATAAACAGCATCCAACTTTGCTTTTATCTACTCACATTTTTTCCCATCCAAAAACAAAAAGCGAATTACCAAACGATACTGCTCTTTTTCCATCTTAGCGAAAATCACTAAACACGTCTTACTCAAATGGCTGCCAAATCCAAACCTATCAATCAGTCTGCAATTTGTTTTGCCGTCATTTGATAGATGGCAGCACATGATGATAACAACTTCCTTCCCTTGTACAATCCAGCCTACATGGCCTAACTTGAAGTTTTACTCTTTGGATGGGTTGCAGTTGTTCTTTAATACTTAGCCAGTAGTCATTTACAGCACAAGACTATAGTTATTTCTGCTCTCCCTTTAAAGAAGCACAAAAAGGTTAGTGAATACAACAGGTCATTGGAAAATAGTGAACCAATAAGTATATGTGCTGTGCCTGTAATTTGATGGTTGCCTTAGGAAAACTGTAAATTAATTGTTATCATTATGTGATAAATGCAGAAAGTTGCTAATAAAACATGACCTTTCATAAATGCCTTGATATGGTTCTAAAATTAATTTGAGCTGTGTGACTTTTTTTTAAAAGAAAACATATCATGGTGGCTTGTTCTGCATAACGCTACATGCAAATATTGTAAACTTTGATTTCCTCCTCTCCCCATTACATTCATATGCTAAGCTGCCAGATAAATAAACTTTTGTTTAGCAGAATATTAAAACCACTGAAATGAGGCGAATGTGACTAATGAGGTATGATTGATACATTCAGCAAATTGGGCAATTATTCATGATTTTGACTAGAAATGATTTTTTTGTGCAGAAACAAATATAGGTTTTTAAAAGTCAATTTTAATCTTTTTAACATGGCAGTGTTCTTGTCCCATCTACTACATTTCATAAAGACTGAGAATGTGATTACAGTCATTTTCTCAGATTCTTAACAGCTTTTTAAAATCCACATAATTGCACCTGCAGCAATTCTCCTCCTTTTCATTTAAGCTTCATATCATTTATATAGATAGAGATATATATATAAATACAGTATATATTGATTGTAGTTGCCATCGGGGTGGAAAAATAGAAACGTTACAATAAAGATTATTTTCAATTCAATTCTTGTTATCCAAATGGTGTGATTCTTGTGCTCTCTTAAAATACTTCTAGATCACTGGTTAAGACATCAAAGTGCACTGAATCTAAAGAAATAAGAAGACCATCAGGTATTTCACTCATGTCAGCTTCCTATTCATCCCTTTTATATCAATGGCCCAATGACTTGCTGGTTGAAATTATAGACTTTTTGCTCAATTTTTGAGAATAAGTGCCCTAAACATTGTCTTTATTATGTGTTGTTGGAATAAATTTTCTTGGATAGTTTTTATAAGTTCCATAAAAAGACACGATTAAATGGGTTTTTATCAGAAATACCTGAAGGGATTCTTGCTGCACTGGGCTTTTGACTAGAGATGAAAGGAAACAAACTTAGTTGTGCGGGTTCTGGTGTGTCCTGCACGACCCGGACATAATGCTGGTTTGGTGGCTATGCAGCCAATACAGCAAATTGACACCCTTAGATACTAGCCATAGCTGTGAATGTGTAGTGCCCTGGATCAGAAGAGAATTGAACTTTGGACATTGCATTTGTGGACATTTTCCCTATACAAAGTTAGCACTTCTTACTTTATTTTACATCAAACCTTAAGTTGCATTAATCTAAAGTGGTTTGTTATTTAAATTCTATTTATTAGTACCTGTATAGATCTTAAGAAAGGGTTGATGAACATGGTGAAACATTATTGACTGTATGTTTCAAACTAAAGAGAAGCTAGTAATTTTTACAACAAAGAGAAAATAGAAAAACAGCCCTTTTTTACCAGAAAAGTAGACATCCTGACCTTTAGAATGACAGATGTTGTCTTGAAAGTTGTTACCACTCTAGAACCATTTTGCCATGGAATAGTATTTTGGGCTTAATGTAAAAATACTTTGTCATTATTTATGCTGAAAAAGAATAGAGAACAGTCCCAATCCCAGTACAGAAGAAGACTGCCAATCTACCTGAACGACCAGAAGAAGAAGCTTAAACTCTACCATGACTCTACTCTACTCTACTCTACTCTAAACTCTACTCTACCATGAACCCTGGGCTCCTAGTAACCGTGACAAAGAGTTTGACTTCTAGGATGTTGGATGTTGATCCAGGGATTCATATGAATACGCGCTGGCGGGTGGAATCGACACAGGCTGCTGGGGTGTAGAGTAGCCTTTGCTCCTGCTCCACTCAGAGGCTACTCCATGCACCAGTAGCCTCTTCCAATAAATTGCATAAATAATTTGAAAGCGTTCCACCTTAATAACAGTATTAGCATTGAGTTATGCAGATAATGTTTAGATATACTTATCTAACAACAATACATCTTTCTAATAACATGGAAATGTAGAATAACATATATAATATACAATAAAATTAATATCTGTTATTGCTGGTTAAGTATATGCATACTTTTATCAAGGATGGTATCCTTTTCTTCAGTGCACTCTTCAACAGCAGAGCTTATAGCATATGTCATTTCTATAATTTAGTCAGTATTGTGGTGTGAGCGTAGGTGTCGGATCCATCGCCAATTGGGATTGTTTTCCCATCTTTAGTCCCCAGTCCCATCTGTGACCATGAACTGCGTGTATATTACAGCTCAAGATATTAACATAATACAGTCAGAAAAAATACTTTTGAAGTCCTTAAAAAGAGGGCCTTAGAAACCTACCTTCTATTCCGTACTTAACCAATTTTGAATAAATATTCTATCTACAAATACATTTCCATCTGTCATCATGGATCAGTCTACAATCGTTATCTCTATAGGACTCAAGGATGTCTGACAGGGTGTTCTCTCAAAAAGCTGTCTATACCTTAATGACATGATTGTTTTAATCTATTATATTTTTTTTTTTTTTTTTTTTTTTTTTTTTTTTTTTTTTTTTATTTTTTTTTGTTTTTTTTTTATTTATTTTTTTTTAGGTTTTAGATTTTTAAAATACTATAATAATTTTAGGATACATCCTTTCTAAGCTCTATGTCCTGTTCTCCAATGGCTCGATAAATGGTTGCAACTGTGGCAGTGACACAATGGGCACATTTACTTAGGGTCCTCGGATTACTTTCCAAAGGTTCCCCAAATTTTTGCCCTGAATTGCCCTGAATTTGCCTTAATTGCCAGGGTTTTGTGCGTCACATCGATATGATTGTGCCACACGGCTTTTCCATGCGACACACAATCGGGGGGTGGTCATCGGATGACCGATCTGATTCGTGACAAAAGAGAATTTAAAAATCAATTGTGTAGCAAGATCAGCACCTTATACATGCAACGGGAGGGAATAGAAGGTGAACTCCGACTCTAGGACAGCAGGAAATTGGAGCACGATCTCAGGAATCGCGCAGCTCAATCCTTCGCAGACATTCTGGATCAGGTTGATCACGGTGACTTGGGGCTTTGGAAAGTAACTGTGCCCCAATATAGTGTACAAAAAGACATCGTGTCCAGTGATAAGGGTGTTCAAGTGCTTCCACAAAGTTTAGTAGTCACTTCTCTTCACGGGATAAGCTACGCCAAAACCCTAGGATCACAGACTTTTTGTGCTATGTAAGAGTTTCTGGGATTGACACTTCTCCATTTTGAGGGTATTAGTGAACATTTGTGCCCTATGATATTAGTTGTGGTAAATAATTTTTCTTCTTTCTTGACCGTATTGAGGAGTGGTCATACGACTAAGTATAGACAGGGATAACACCCCAATAAACCTGGCTGTTTCGGACATTTATAATCCAGTTGTCTATCGTCATAATTGACCTGTCAATCAAGTGTTAGATCCTCTGCTGCCTCATTTCTAGTAGATTTCAGTTTGTACTTTGGTTCAATTGCCTCCAAGAGAGGACAGTTACCATGATACACCCATGGCATAGCCATGGCTGTAATAGGTGCATCATTTTGCCAGATTGGACTGTTTGGCCGTTCAAACCTAAACAGGCCATCAATCTCTCTTTCCTCCTAATATAGTGTGCCCCCTTGGGAGCCCCCATAGAGAAGACTGTATTCTGTATGGTATGTCAGAAAATACCTTTAAATATACACTTTCACTCACAGATGATGATATTTGTTTATTTGAATGATTTAAAAACATTCCCCCATGAATCGATATGTTATTACATATAATAGGCTTTCTGGTGTTGTATTGATTCCCTCACGAACATCCACAGTCTTAGAAATAAAAATAAAATACATAGAAACAATTTGGGAAGAACTACTAGCATGTTCTAGTTCACGCTGATAAGAATGTTTCGTTAGCTCGCATCAAAATATTGAGCATACAACCTTGACTAATTCCTTGCAGTTGTACTTAACCAATTAATAACAACTCCCTCAAATGTCAAAAGGTCGTCTCCTTCCAGATTAAAATCTGTGCAATTTCAGGTTTTATTTTTTCTTATTCTACACATGTTACCTTCACTCTCGCTCACTCCAACTCCAAAGGCCAGCTTGCCTTATGCTGGCTCGCATCCACCCTTGTTGGCTTCTCCTACCAGGCCAATGTTATAGAAATTTTTAATTTTGCACAAAAAACCAAAGGGATAACAACATTTTATGAATTATTACCACTTTCTAGTAATTGTATTGGTTCTTTCTTTCTTTGTAATTGGTTTTGGTAACTTTAGTGTCAGAAAACTTTTGTTTAGGTTTTGAAATTTCAGCCTCCAGTGTTCTTGCTGGCATCAGAATTACACCGCATTTTGTTAAACAAGACTTTTTCACTGATTGTCTCTTTTTAATTGGTTAATCCGTCTTGAACTATTAGCAAATATGTAACAATGTGCATTGAATTTTTAAAAAACACGAAAACGGATTACAATTCAGCCCATGGCTTCTTGTCTTCCTCCACAGGGGGGGGGGGGGGGGAAATTAACCTAATGTCCCCTCATTTAAGATGTAAGAACAAAATAATTGGATGTATTCACTGCAAAAGACGATTGGGAAGAAAAGCCAAATCTGCTTTCATAGCGTTATCAGATATCACCGGTATTTCCAGCTAACTTTGGAAATCTCACTTGTCATTAAATGAGCCCTGGAGTTTTAATATTTGTAATGTAATCTGGACATTCATGAGCTGTTCAACAAAAAAGGTACCATTACGCCGGTAATTAACGTGGATGATTGAGTTTGCTGGGCAAGATTGTCATGAACGTTCACATGGCGCTATGTGATCGATGGCCTAATGTGGACATGTCATCTAATCCTTTTAGGCCCATACAAAGTATATTCTCAAACAACAACATCAGCCTTGGAGGGAGACTTTATACCAGATGGACTATACAGCTCAGAAAGAAGGTAGAGGAATTTTATTTACCTCGGAGTAGAAAATAAGCTGATGACAGTGTTCTCATACCATAAAGTCAAACAACATTTTGTAGAAGTATCTTCCTTCACACAAATACCAACTTTACGATTTCTTGGTCTGTGTATTAATACTACCTCAGTAAGTGGTGTTTATTGGAACCTAACATAAAATTAAAGGAGGTATGTATTTTCTTGCCGGAGCTTGTGTCAAGTATAAAATGTGTTATGTAATGAAAAACCAAATAGTTTTATTCTAGAAAAGAAATCAAGACTATTGATATACAGAGATAGTTTGTTGTTTCCAGACCTTGATGATCCTGTATGTCATAAGGTGCCGTAGTACTGCACCATGGTTGTATCGGTATGTCATGGTGATGCCCGGGTTAGAAGAGAATGCGGTATCACCCAGATTCCCAGGTGATGACCGCCGGGCTCCCATAGTAGTAACACTCTGGGTTCAGATCAGTCAATGAACCAACTACGTTATTCTTAGGGTACAGAGACATGGATACCAACTTGTACAATGTTTTTTAATAGGTGTTTCAAAAAATTTTGTATGAAACATAATGTTCTTCATTTTGCAATATTTCTGATGCTAATAACTTTATTACTTTGGGATATTGAGATGTTTAAGGTGTCATTGATAGCATTGGTGGGCGCTTTGATCACTTTTTATTTACTTTTTTACGAAGTTTCGAAAATGTATAAGTAGCATTTGGAAAATTTTTGTTAAGGGTTCACCACCTATGGAAAACATTTTAGATATTGCTACTTGGATTGTTGAGGATGTGGCAATATTTAAACATATTTGGGGTTTATATTTCATGTATTTTATAGCAGTTCTAGGGGAAGGGGGATATGAACTTTTAGTTTTTTGTTTTTTATATAACTTTTGATAAAATATGTTTGGATCCCTAGGGTGCTTTTAACCCTTGGGGTCTTGGATTGGATAAACCCATATACTGTCCAGACAGAAAACAGTATAGCAGCAAAGGCATTTTGCACATGATATGTATTGTGGCATTGCAGTAACAGCCTGAAGCAGCTTGGTTGTGCTGTTTTTAACACAGGGCGTTTGCGAATACCGCAAACATCTGGTCTGTAATGGGAAGGGCTCCATAGGTGTAAAACTGAACATTCAATCTCTTGCCAGTTATTCTTACAGGGAATTCTGGCCAATGAATTAACTTGTGTGCTGTGCTTGGTGCAATTTAATTGGCTTTTAATCTGGCTTTCTTTTCTGTGTCGGAATATATGTATGCTTTTTTTGCTACTTCAATAAAGTGATTTTGTATCCTGTTCTCTTGTGTATATTGAACCAATTAAAGGATCACATGATTCACAAATATAGACCAGCCATGAACATTTGCATGGTTTTTGTGCAAAACTAACCCAGCAGCAGCTGGAGGGGACCTGATATATTATAAATCCCCCCAAGATATTGGAATGTTCAGTTTTAACACCCTATGGCAGTGATGGCGAACCTTTTAGAGACAGAGTGCCCAAACTACAACCAAAATCCACTTATTTAAAATGAAGTGCCAACATGGCATTTCTAGCAGTAACTTATTGCTAACTGTTCTACAACAACATTCAATTGTATTGGCTCTCTTAAGGCCACCAATAGAATTGAAAGAAAGTGGGCAAATTTAGAATTTTCTCTCCAGGAAGAATGGTGGGTCCAGCAGGAGGACCTCCAAAGAGGTGTGTGAAAAACTAATAAAAACCTTGCTTGATGTAGGGGCCTAAATTGATGAGCAGCAAATGTGTCTACTGTCGGAGGATGCCGGAAAAGGCCTTCAATGGGGTTTTCTGTGGCCTACTTACGAGCTGGTATTGGGTCCCCGTTTGCTGGCTTGGTGGTAGGCACTCTACTCTACCGCTAGTCCATTGTTGTTTACACAGCCTTATCATATACAAGGCTAGAGTGGGTGTGTGATCCTCGACCCATGATTAATCACACGGCGGCTACTATTCAACGACTTTTTACTGGACCTACCATGCGGGATCCAGCAGAGGGTTAACTGGAACTAGGACTCATATGTCCTACACTCCGCTACCTCCCCTGGGTCCGAGTATCTGCAACCCCAGACTGTCCATCCTTTGTTTCTTTCATAATTTTTCTAGCTTACTAATAATGTTATGATCAGGATGTAGACCCGGACTCCACTGATTTCAACAACCCAGCCCTTTCCCCCTGGTGTGGGTATACAGGAATTCCTTGTTGGGAGGTCTCCTAGATGATTTCGACAGGCCAAATTGTCGTGGTTCTTCCATCCCTTCTCTATAGAGTCATGCAGTGCCTCTCACCCCAGCTAGTACCACAATTTGTGGTCTGGTACATATCCGCCAAACTTGGATTGCACTAATTTTGGGCTCATCCCCCCACAGCATTGGTAAGCTCTCTTCGATGAACACACTCCGTCCCTTTCTATAGGTTACTGCTTGAGAATGCTACCTCGAGGTTGTCCCGGTACTTTATTGGGCCAGAAAAAAATAGGCACTTCTATTGAAATAACTGATTCAGATTAGATAAGGTCTTTCCTCTTCTGCATACAAATGAACTCTTCCTTGGTAGCGCACAGAAAAGAATATAAATATTGTCACTGATATAGATTCCCTCTGAGTCGTTACAGATGTGTGCTTATGTTGTGGAACCCTACTTCATACGGTGAGTCTTTCACACTGCTCCAGCCATTCTTGAATAAGGCTCCAAATACCTACAGTTAGGAGAGGTCCGGTAGATTTTTATCCCCCTCATATAGCTTTGTTGTCGATCATACCAGGCTCCAACCCTCTATCAAAAAGCCCCCTTCCTGCCGTTCACTAGCGTGGCACTCTATGTACTCACGCAGGCATTGAAGACGCCCCCCAACACCCACTGTGTCAGTGCCTGCAAAAGCGAGGTTTTCATCCGCATATGTGGAGGAGATGGATGGGCAATGACTCGGAGACCAGATAAGGGACAGTACTTGCATGTCCCATGGGACACGTATCAAAGTTCCCAGAATTCACAAGATCTGTCGTTTTAAAGTGTAAGTACAATTATCTTCGCTAATCCCTGACCCCATCAATGTTTCCATTCTCCCTATGTGTTTTTCCCCGCATCTTATTACACCCTTTACTTGTTTCGTTTAATTCATTGACATACTGTGACTTAATGGCTTCTTGGTGTATTTCATTTTTTGCACCATGCCTGTGAATTTATTCCCTACCTCTAATCGCCTCCACCTGATCGGATGATTCAGTAAATTGTACACATTTTAACTTGTTAATGTCTTTACCATTGCCCCCCTCCCCAAATAAACTTGATTAACATAAAAGTGATTTAAAGGGTATGTTCTTAAATACCATATGAAATTCAATGTAACCAGTTAGGAGAAATGCGGTCTGTTGCCACATCCCAACAGTATGACAATCGAGCGACTTCACTGGCTCAGAAATGCAGAAATCCGTTGGAATCTTGTGGAATTTATCATTGGTCATTTCATTCAAATTGGTGAAAAAAAATTTTATGAACCCCATAACACCTAGAAGATAGGAGGATGCTAAAAACCCTGCCAATATAACAGTAGAACACTTTAGAAATGTTACTTATGAAAGTATGCGTGCTCTAATTACCTTCTTAAAAGCAAGAACTTGTTTGAACTTTGAAAATTGATCATATAAATTTTTTGCTTGTCCAAATTTCCTCTCAAATCTTCATCAACAATGTGTCCATAATTTGGAATACAATGTGTGACGAGTAAACATCTCAAAATTACACTGGTATGTTAAAGCGTTCCAAGGGTATATACCCTTACAGTACACAGTGGTCAGATTTGGTCGCAGAAAAGTTTCCTAAAGTGGTCTTGTTCCTTAGGGGTTAAATTGACACATGAAAAACATATGGTCTTGGAGGAGGGCACTAAAAAAATATAAATATGAATTTTGCATTAATACAGGTGGTCTAAAGGGGTAAAAAAGTGTTTAGATACTTAACAAAAACCATAGTTAATAAAAACTTGCATAAAAACATAATAGTATAAACTTCATAACCGTTTACATGCAAGATCCTGCCAAATCTTTCCCCCAATATCGGCTTTAGTTCCAGAGAAATTTGAAAACCTATGCACAAACCCCCACATGTGACAGGGCCTCAAATTTACCAAACGAATACTTGGAGACAGGAAAGATTAGAGGAGGGAATTTTTTCTTTTGATTTATTGGTGTTATATGCAAGGTGATTCTTTGTCCGTCTGAGTTATTTTATTGCAAAATTTATTGTTCAGGGTGGATCTGAAAAAGTTGTGATGAATATTCTTCGATGCTTCAATACCGGCATCACAACCAACCGTGCGCATCACGGTTAGGCATGCAAATCTTGATTGATTGACTGCTGTACTACCGAGTATCCAGCCTTAGTCTCCAATGAGATGCACAATAACCTTTGCTCTTCTGACCGATGTTGATTTTTCTTTCTTCTCTCATAGTGAAATGAGATCTATGTCGAAGCATGTATCTGCCCAGCACACCTAAACGCTGGCTGTCTAAAGACATCTTACATCTCTTTCCACGATCTTCTGACCTCTGGCACTGCAGAGCAAGTGACCCTTGTCGTTGGTATATGCTTTAATGAACATTGCACAGCATAGACTGGCCTGCACCCTGTGTGAGCAGGTGTTACAATGACAGCCTGAAATGAGCTGCAACACTATGGATAGATTGATGCAATTACATTTTTATACATACATGTCCAGTATCCCAATTATTATTGAGCTGCTCCCATCTCTGATGTATAGAGAATATAATAATACTTAAAGCACCTTCACAAGTTTACACTCATTAAAGTACCACGCTCGTTGTTTTTTTTTCCTCACGGTCGGGTATGAAATATCCTTTCTACAATTCTCTTTCATGTTGAAATCTCCCATTTACCAATAAATAAATTCGTCCCAAAGTCATGCCAAGATGCTACAAGTCATAAGTCAAGTAGTGGTTGTAGGCAGAGTGGGTCCACTTCAGACACCCTTGTATTCTGGCTCTCTAGTACCTAGAACATTCTTTTTGTCAAATTAAAGGTAGACTCTCATCCTTTCAGATCGGCTAGACTTTTTTGGCTCCAGACAGATAAATTATATACCGTATTTTCCGGCCATTAGCGCCCGGAATATAAGAGCGCAACAGTCGATGCGCCTTCATATATGTAATAAATTCCATTATATAGGCGCATCGGGGATCATAAGGCCAGAGTCGGGGGCGTGGCGGAGGTCCGGGGGAGCTGAGACCCGACGGACGCGACGCGAGAAGAGACGCGGAACGCGGGACAGGTGAGGGGTGAGTAAATCATAGAATACTACATAGATCTCGAAACCGGACATCTCGCTTGGAGACCCTCCAGGTTTCTGTTGGTCCGCCTGCATTCCGCTTACTTATCCTCAGGTCCGAACGAGAGCAGCGGGACTGCTAGGACATGAGAGTGTTCGTGCCGCAGCTGTCTCAGTATGGGCACCCTGAGATTGCTCTTTTGTTTCCAGTACGGGAACACTTTAAAGTCGCGCCTATATATCTGCACGACATAACGATGATTTAGGAAAATCGCAAGGCTAGTGCCAAGTATGGAAACATCGGTGTGAAGTCACAGTAAGCACATCATTGTTTAGGATCTTCTGTAGTCATTGGAACAATAAAAACTGTGGGATCCTATAGTGTGTAAACTAACTTATTATAACTAACAAAGGCATGTTTTAGGTGTAGGAACTAAAAGATTGCACCTTCTGGAGTGACATACTCCCTCTGCAAACCACATAAACTAACCTCATCTCATGTAAAATATTTGTCAGATGTTGCTGACTTTGGGGGAAATTTATATAGCTGAAGATGTATGAATTTCACCAAAAGTGGGGAATTTAATATATTTTTTTTATTTAAATCAAGTAAAGTAAACCTTGAGGAATAATTTGAAGGGTTTTGCAGTGTTAGATATTTATAACATATCACAGAATATCTGTAACCTATGCCAATAGTATACCAGAACTAGGTATACCCAGACCTACCAGACTCCAACCCCTATCACTTCGTCTTTTGTCAGCCATGGCCGGCAGATCGGATCGTTCAAACTAATATGCAACTTAGTTCTCTCTGGCAGTTTCATAAATATGTTACATAATATTGATTGTGTAATTTAATTGTGTCACTGTTCTTGTAAATCCTCCGTAATATGTCAATGTAAATTTTTTTTAAATCTTAACAACTGTTAAGCATAAAATGCTACAATACTGGAAACATCGCGCAGGAGCTGCACAAATCTCATTGCTCGATGTCTACAGTACATCAGGTTTGCTTTGGTCATTGAGTTCATCAGAGCATTTCCATTGCCATGAATACTAGCAGTGTCTACTAATATAGCACTACAAATTCTGCATTGGTGCCTTATGTACACATGGCTTCTTTGCTAATTATTCCTCTAATATGTTCCCAACATTTGTATAATGCCCAAGATTTTCCAACAACCATTGAAGAAAATGTAGTCCTTTGTAAGTGACTGTATAGTGCTCAAACATATTGAACTTACTGCATCTTATGCAAAGACAACAAATAACATTCTAAATAAAAATAGAGGACTTGTATTCCCCTACCAACATCATCTAAATGATTAGAAAAAACTACAATTCATTCTTACTTAGCAATCTTCTGGTATACTATGTTTCGTGATAGCCCCTGCGTGATAGCCGTTGGCTAGGACTGTTCAAAGGTGACTCAGTCATCGGAATACAATAAAGCTGGTGGCCTCTTATTGGAGGTTGCTTTACCCTCTCTCACTTCATTCTCAGGGTGTTCTAGGGTTGCGTGGCTAGTAACGTTTAACAGTACAGAGGTAGCCAATGCTTATACTAGAACACTAGAGACTCCACCCCTTTTTTATCGTTTTTCCTCCCTTCTTTTAATATCTGTTCATGAGTGCTTCTGCTGAGGTGCATATATTCAAATAAGAAATGTTTAAATTATAGATGGTTCAAAATAAGCTGTGTCGACCCTGAGTCAACCACAATGTAGAACGGTAAGCGATGTTTTCTGTTGTGGTTATTCTATGCCGTATTAGGACCACTCGGGCCAATCCAGGTTCGTAGTGTTTTTACTTGAGCAGGTCTTGAATATGGTAGCAGGTTGCTGATTTATAGTTTATTCTACTGCTGCTGAGTGGTGTTATTTTCCTTGCTTTCCACTTCTTCTATGACAGAAATCGATCAGCACGCTTTTTGTTTTTTTGATGCATTGATCATAATGGATCGTGAACTGCACAGAGAAAAATTGAATGAGGTCTCATTAGTAACTCATAAACAATCCAGCTCAGACTTAGAGGAATTACAAGAGAGGCAAGTCAGAGCTTGGTAGTATATCTGCTTCACTGTTTGAACGCCAAACAATGAATATGCCTGTTTGTTACTTTGTCTTTTTATTATGTAAAAAATTTTTTAAACAATTTATATGTCAATATTTAATAAAGAACACAGAAACAAAGAAAAATATTATGGTGAGCCATAAAAGTACGTAGAAACAAATAGTGGCAACCTAATAATTAGTGACCCATCGACCAGAAGCTTATAACGCACACGATAAGTGAAGAAGCACGAAGAACCAAACAATCCCATAAGCACACACACCTCCGCAGCACTATGTGAAAGCAAATTAGTTAAACTATATTTCTGAGTCTACACAAAAAGGAGCAAAACAGCAATGGGGCGCCGCAACTGGCAACATACACACACCAAAAAAATTGATCAAGACAGTAACAATCTTAAATTCATATATTCAATGTTATATTTTATGGATACAAAATGTACAAAAAGTTTTCAATAATAAAAGTCCAATAATGAGTGGATCAAAATTAAAACAATGTAAAAAAAGTGGACTATGTGAAATGGATAGCCAAACAAGGCATACAGGTGGTTATACAAACCAATTCAATACATTATGCAGACAAACAGCATGAGAAATCAAATGAACATGAACACTTGCCATATGTAAACAGGTTGTAACTAATACCATCACCCAAGATGGCACACGCCCACTACCCCGGACACTGTGTTTGCCGATTAGGCTTTACTCAAGGGAGTCCTTAGAAGCCTAGCGGCGAAAACAACTGTGCGGGTTAAGTGCGGTGGTCCCTCTGTGGTTGGATTAGTACAACCTGTTTACATATGTCAAATTTGTTCATGTTCATTTATTTCTCATGCCTGCTTGTTAATGTATTGATTATGTTGTCTATTGTGTGTAAAAAAAAAAAAAAAAAAAAAAGAAAAAAAAAAAAAAAACAAAAAAAAAAATAACCTACTGTAGCTTTGTTTGGCTATCCATTTCACAATACAACTTTTCTTTATCATCTGTTTTACATTTTGATCCACTCATTATTGATTTTTATGTATTTGAAATACTTTTGTACCATTTTGGTTACCAAAAAATATAAATTGATATATTGAATTTAAACGATTGTTTCTATATTCTGGTCTCCAAACACCTAACCAGATATTCACTTGTTAGAGACATCGTGATTCCATATGATTCGATCATATTTAGCACTCATCGCGTCCTACTAAGACAAACATGATGCGGCGGAAGTAGTAACAATCTAAAACAAGGTTATTTTTAGTGTCCCTGACACCTCAAAATCATTCCTTCCAATCATTCTCAATGGGGATGCACACCACTTGCTAAATCGGAGTGAAACCAGGGGGGGAAAGAGGGAGATGAAGTAAACTATTGGCATTACAAACCTGTGTTTGAAGTAAGGGGTATAAACCCTCTTAACCAGAGTGACTGTATAGATAGTGATAGGGGCAGCATGGGGGCCTGAAATCTGTAAAAGATACTCGTAATGAGAGGAGGGGGAATCGATCCAACGAAGTGGATTATTTCAATTCAGGAAAAACTTCGGTTCGGCACATTTCCGAGTTTACGGTGATTCGTGAACAATTGTTTTTTCCCCTTATTAGTAAAGGGCAGCGCGCAACAACGTGTATATGGGGACAGAGAACGCGGAAAAAAAGAAGGAACTGTATAGCATGTGCAACATGTAAGCCATCGTAACCAGTCAGGCTAATGTGATGTCCCTATAAAAAACAAACAGCCATTTGCAACCGGTCCTTCGCACACTGCCTGTGCGGTCTCTGCGTCTAGATGCTTCTTACTCAGCGTTGAGGGAATGATTTTTGCTCAAAGCTCAAGGTATCAGTTTTGGGATTCTGTATTCCCCAAATTGCATTCTTTTTTGTTGCTAAAGTAGATATCAAGAAACCTTCGGTCAACTCCATAGGTTGATGGCAGGATTTTTTCTCAAAAATCAGTGTTTCAGGTTTGGGGATGTATTCCCCAAATCCAATTCGTTTTTGTTGCTAACGTAGATTAAGAAACAGTGGCAGGTCCACTAGTTTGCTGGTGTGATTCTTTTCTCAAAGTACCAGGTTGTCGTTTTGGGGTTCGTATTCCCCAGATTTTAATTCTTTTTGTTGCTAAAGTAGATCTCATGGCCTACATGTAGCTGCCACCCACCAGAATTGTCATTGTGCATTCTATTGCCTCTTACTGCTGCGGGGGTACTGATCGCCCCTACAACACCAGTGATTGTCCATCTCTGACCTCCTGCTGCTCGTGTTACATGTGACCACTCTGTGGCTACATATATGCTACAACCTCCGAATTTTTCAATGTGTACTCTGTGGCTCTACACATGTGGCCTGGCACCTCCAGAATTTGTCAGTGTTCCACTCTCGAACCTCACTGTGCTTCTGCCCGCCCACCTCCCATTGTGTCATCGTGTCCTCTGCTGGCCTACTATGTTGGCGTCACCCCAGATATTGTTTCATGTGCCCTCTGTGACCCTCATCTGCTCGCCGGCCGACCTCCGCACTCTGTCATTGTGCCAAAGTCTGACTACAGCATGCTGCCACCACCAGAATGGTATAGTGCCACTCTCGACCTCATGCTGCGCCGCCACCTCCACGCCTGAGGCATTGTGCCTCACTGTGGACTCAATGTTACTGCACTCCAGAATTTGCATTGTGCCACTATCTGACACTGATGGTGCTGCTGCCCGCCACCTCCACACTCTGTCATTTTGCCACTCTGTGGCCTCCATATTGGCTGCCACCTCCATATTTTGTCATTGTGCCACTCGTGGCCTACTATGCTGCCTGCCAATGACCGCTGTTTCCTTGGAAACCCTGTGATTCCATAAGCTGGTTTCACCGGCTCCACAACTCAGGGCGTGTCACTATGTTGGGTTCCCCTTCAGTATCATCTGTGCAGAGGGATGACACTGTCAGATGGAACGCCAAACGCAGAGTAGATACGAACACCGAGAGTGCCAATCTCCCTTTATGTCATCTCTGTTTTGGATCACTCCATTTGGTTTGGCTTTAGCATACTGATGGTATGAACAACGGATTGAAAAAAGGGCAAATGATCATTGACGTCATGCCAAATTCTGCCGCAACACCTCTCCACTCTTTTGGGGGATTCCTACATGTATCCGTGTTTAGCAGTAACAGTTTTCTCTGTTCGTCATCTATGGAATCAATCTGATTCAGTGTAAAAGAGTGCAATCTTGATGGTATAGTCTTGGCCCTCCAGCTGAGTTCTCTACATATTGTGCGCATGGCACAACGTGTCTAACAACACCCTAACAGGACTTCTCTGCAGCCAGGAACATACCTGTTTTTAAGTGATTTCGACATGATCGAGCGGGTCGAAACCAATTTTGTCAAAATTTGTGAACTCGCGAATCACAATTGTTTAAAAAATTCGCCCATCTCTACATATATGCGTTTCAGTTGATCCCAGAAGGGCACCCGCCTATTGTGTAGCGTTCATTAGAAGCCACCGTTGACCATACCATACAGCTTTGAGGCCAGGTAGTAAAAAATATAGATTAGAAACAGATAGTGCCACTATGTGCCTTCATAGCCTGAAGTAAATAGATAAAGGAACACCGCATGGAAATTATGCAAATGCTGTATCCAACTGTGTTGTATAGTGTCCCAGCTTCAGTGTAAGGTTGAAGGGACTGAACTCGCCAAGAATCTAAATGAGAAAACCCATAGCAGTCATAACGAGACGAAGTCCTTCAATCAAGGAACACCCACTGCCATACAACAGCACCCTCTGAAGCCACTTGGTACCATGGTCATGATGCCAAAAGAGAGATGATTGCTCAAATGCAACAACGATACCAATTGGCAAAAACCCAAACATAGCATAGTTAGCAAAATAGCATAAAATCAGTTTTTTCACATGGTGGAGGAAACATGGATGTTTTGGCCTGTTTAACTGAAATAGAACTAACAGTATCTTTGGCTTGTTCACTTGAATCCACCATGAATTTTAGTGCCCAAAAAAAAAAGATTTCTTGAGTACAAGTCTGAGGACCATCTATCCAAATCTATGGCTTAGTATGAAACTGGATCATGTAACAGGACAATGATTCCAAGAACAGAATAAAAAGAAAAGAAGTCAAGGTGTTCAAAACAAAAAAAAAAAAAAAAATCTGAATGCTGTGGAACGGAACAAATGCTTTTGAAAGCTTAATGAACGAGTCCAAGAGTCCTAAGGCTGAGAGAAACATTACTGATCTATTTATTATAATTATTGTTATTGGTCATTTTGCTTCATTGTTCATTTCTTTTAATGACCTGTGTATATGTCATATTGTGTTTGTAACAACTGAGATGTATGGACCCGATTTCTTAAAATGATTTATTGATTTTAAAGCCATAGTACTCAAAAAGAGTGCACTTTGTTTATATTGCACGTCAGTTATTGTCATGGCTTACACAATTGAAACTTTGCAAGCTTGAAGAAAATGATGACAAAAAAGTTGCTTGTAACTCATACATACGAGTGGGTTTCAATGAGTACCCGTGTTAAAATGAATCACACATTTTTTAAACATTTTTTTTTTATTTTTCAAACATTAGTGCCCTTTTAGAACGATACACTTTCGTCAAGTCCTGCCATTTTTCACCCCTCCAAAAAATAGGATTTGTCGAACTCTCCAAAATATGCCTTCTGTCTCGGCGGATGACTTCCTCGTTTGGCTAAATACTTTTCATTCTTATGTAGAACAAGAAAATGTTGGAGTAGCCAGATCAACGTGAATTGGGTGGGGGGGGGGGGGTGCGGCAACCATTCATAACGCATCAGTGCAGTTTTTTCTGGGCGACAACTTCGATTGAATGTGCTGGTGCGTTATCGTGTGAAACAGCACTACTTGCTTTTGCCAAATGCGCCGTGTTCTCTCAATTTTTGTCGAAGTGGTCACAATAAACTCACTGCAGTAGTGGTCCAGTGAATGTTTCTCCTTTTCTAAAAAATCCATGGTGATGATGCGGTCATCAAAAAGCGTCGGCGCCATGATCTTCCGGCCAATGAGACCGTTTCCGCCTTCTTTTTCCGTTTCTCCTGCGATTTCAGATCCAGGCTTCTCAACTCGATGCAAAAACTCCTTTGGATCCTTGCTTAATGCTCCAAACACTCGCTTCGCAATTAACATCGCATCCGCTTGTTGTCCACCGCGAGACACATCAGCCACCGATCGGAACGACAATTTTTTCATCGCCAACTTATATGTAATGATTTAATTGCGTTCCGGGCCGAAACAACCCTACTGCCTCTGCTACTTCGCACACTTTCTTCCTTTGACTCAGCGCGTATCATGCCGTGCGACTTTTGCGGCGTGCCTGGTTGCGCCTCATCAAAAACGGATGTTGGCCCCATTTAAATTTGGGTGAAACCAAATTAGCTACGTGGTCAAGATGGCATAAACAGCATCAATTTGCTTTATCTCGACAATTTTTTTCCCACCAAAACAAAAGCGAATTACCAAACGATACTGCTCTTTTCATCTTACGAAATCACGAACACGCTTACTCAAATTGCTGCCACAAGCCAGTCAACCGTATCAATCAGTCTGCAATTTGTTTGCCGTCATTTGATAGGATGGCAGCACATGAGATAACAGCTCTTTACCCTTGTACAATCCAACCTACATGGCCTAACTTGAAGTTTTACTCTTGGATTGGGTTGCAGTTGTTGCTTTAATACTTAGCCAGTAGTCATTATAGCAGCAAGACTATATTTATTTTGCTCTCCCTTAAGAAGCCAAAAAGGTTAGTGAATCAACAGGTCATTGGAAAATAGTGAACCAATAAGTATATGTGCGGTGCCCTTAATTGATGGTTGCCCTTAGGAAAAAACTTAAATTTAATTGTTATCATTATGTGGATAATCAGAAGTGCTATATAAACATACCTTTCATAAATGCCTTGATATGGTTTACTAAATTAATTTTGGCGTGTGTGACTTTTTTTTTTTAAAAGAAAACATTCAGTGTGGCTCTGTTCTGCTAACGCTACATGCAAAGTATTGTAAACTTTGATTTTCCCCTCTCTCCCATTACATTCATAGCTCTAACTGCCATAAATAAACTTTTGTTGTCAGATAGTATAACCACTGAATGAGGGCGAATGTACTCAATAGGTTGATTGATACATTCAGCAAATGGGCAATTTTCATGATTTTGACTGAAATGATTTGTTTGTGCAGAAACAAATATAGGTTTTTTAAAAAGTCAATTTTATCTTTTAACATGCAGTGTTCTTGTCCACCTCTACTACATTTCTAAAGACTGAGAATGTGATTACAGTCATTTCTCAAGATTCTTCAACAAAACTTTTAAATCCACATAATTGCAGCTGCAGAACTCAATTCTCCTCCTTTTCATTATAAGTTCATATCATTTAATAGACTAGAGATATATATATAAATACAGTTTATTGATTGTAGTTGCCCTTCGGGTGGAAAATAAAAAACGTTACAATAAAGATTGTTTTCAATTCAATTCAATTCTTGTATCCAAATGGACGTGGCGATCTGATTAGTTGAAGCTAAAATATCTTCTATGTACGTCTTGACCTGGGCGTTTTTAATGTGACTCTGATTCCACATGTGCACGCAAACTCTAAGTGATCTTGAATTTCTTGCAAGCACTAGCATCATCACGGTTGTTTACTTCCTCTACTCATTGTCATGATTCCCTCCCTCTCCTGTAGATCCCGATATTCATCCCTTTATATCAATGGCCATGACGTGCTGGTTGAAATTATAGACTTTTTGCTCAATTTTTGAGAAAAGTGCCCTAAACAATATGTCTTTATTATGTGTTGTTGGAATAAATTTCTTGGATAGTTTTTATAAGTTCCATAAAAAGACACGATTAAATGGGTTTTTTTATCAGAAATACCTGAAGGGCGATTCTTGTGCAATGGGCTTTTGACTAGAGATGAAAGGAAACAAACTTAGTTGTGGGGGTTCTGGTGCGTCCTGATGCTGGTTTGGTGGGCTATGCAGCCATACAGCAAATTGACACCTTAGATACTAGCCATAGCTGTGAATGTGTAGTGCCCTGGATCGAGAGCAGAGAGATTGAACTTTGGACATTGGTTAAGTGCATTAACTAAAGTGGTTTGTTAATTTAATTCTATTTATAGTACCTGTATAGATCTTAAGAAAGGGTTGAGAACATGTGTGAAACATTATTGACTGTTGTTTCAAACTAAAGAGACGCTAGTAATTTCTTACAAACAAGGGAAAATAGAAAAAACAGCCTTTTTTACAGAGAAAAGTAGACATCCTGACTTTAGAATGACAGATGTTGTCTTGAAAGTTGTTACCACTCTAGACCATTTGCCATGGAATAGCGATTTGGGCTTATGTAAAAATACTTTGTCATTATTATGCTGAAAAAAAGAATAGAGAACAGTCCCAATCCCAGTACAGAAGAAGACTGCCAATCCTGAACGCCCAGAAGAAGAAGCTTAAACTCTACCATGACTTCTACTCTACTCTACTCTACTAAACTCTACCTTACCCTGAACCCGGGCTCCTAGTAACCGTGACAAAAAGTTTGACTTCTAGGATGTTTGGGTGTTGATCCAGGGATTCATATGAAGACGCTGGCGGGTAGAATCGACACAGGCTTCTGGGGTGTGGAGTAGCCTTTGTCCTGCTCCACTCAGAGGCTACTCCAGCACCAGTAGGCCTCTTCCAATAAATTGCATAAATACAAGTTAAAGAATGTAAGTGTTCTACTGAATTAATGATTTTTTAAAAAAACTATGGGGCTGAGGGTCTCTACCTTATCAGGAGTCCGTGATGGAAGGTTTCCTTTAAGGGTTCTTCTTACAATAATATGATGAAATACAACTCCGTAAGCTTTGTATCCCTATGTAGTTGAAAACACTTGGAATATCATAGTAAATGTTTTGTAACATTTTCTTTAAGACAATCAAGCTTGCTGTTTTCATCAATAAACCTGAAAATGCCACATAGAATAATACTGCTATAGTACTTTAATAAAAGTCTTCATATCTTATAGCACACTTAACCTTGCAACAGCTTACATAATTAATATTACAATGAATATACATGACAAATAGTTGTGTAATGTAAAAGTAAGGAGCTACTTACAGATGTAACCTGTGGGCTACCCCTTAGGCAACCCAACACACATGTGTACTGTTAGGGTTTAAAAACTAAGTATCAGTGGTCATTTTGTATGAACCAAGTAAGGAAGAAACATATATATATATATATATATAGTATATATATAATATATATGCAGTCTCGGGTTACATACAGATAGGGTCTTAAGTTGTAATTGGAGTAAGTCAGAAACGTATATTTTACATTGTAATACCCAGCCAGAGCTTTTTGACCTCTGTGACAATTGGGTTTAAAATGTGTTGTCAATAGAATCTATATTAACACTAAAGCTTCATTACAGAAACTGTGATAAACTGGTATAGCTGTTTATGTAGACCTAGACTAAAGGACAATAAATCTAACTATCCAGAGGTCGTTTGTAACTAGGAGTCGTCTGTAAGTCGAGAGTGTCTTAAGTAGGGGACCGCCTGTATAAAATATATATATATATATATATTATATATATATTACATACATATATCTACAGCTACCTATTCGGCAGAATATTCCTTTTCAGGTGTTCGACATCCAAAACCAATGTGAACGGTACATGGGTCACAGAGACGAGAAATCCTGTGCCGCTCCTGGTGCAAGACAATTAGAAAAGTATCAATGGTCCAGCAGATCCAGGTCGCAGTGTTATTTCAAAAGTGAGCGCCATTGCTACACATGTAAAGTCTTTTGTTGTTTTGATTGTAATGGATTAAAATAAAGAATATGAAGTTTTAACGTATCTACAACGAGTGCTGGATCAATTGATATCTTTTCCAGTGGTCCATTTTTGTGGTCAGTATTTTATAAGTGTTTAAACAGACTCGAGTGTCCGAAAAAAATGATTTTAGATCTCCAATACAGAGGTTACTTATGGAAGATCAGATAAAAGAACCTGGTAAATGACGTCACTAATTATTCCAACCAATTAAAGGATTCTACCCCTGAGGAGTCCCCCATCTAGGGGACGGAACGCGTGGGGAGCCCTCCACCTCCTCCACACCAATTATAGCACCCCAAAGTTATCTGCTATGGGACACCGACTCAGACCTTCCTGACGTGGCAATTGGAACTGTTAAGTATTGAGACTAGTTACATCTAGGACTTACCTTTGTGACCTTTTTCATCTTAATTAGTTCTGTGTATTGTTCAGGTCTTAACTTAGCATGACTTTGTCTACTAGGTACTAGGGTGCTTTGGAGTACTGTTTTGGAGTGCAGGAGGTGTTTGCCAGTTATTCTTACAGGGATTCTGGCAATGAATTAAATTGGTACTGTACTTGGTGCAATTTTAATTGTTTTTAATCTGGCTTTCTTTTCGTGTCGGATATATGTATGGCTTTTTTGCTACTCAATAAAGTTGATATATTTATCCTGTTCTCTTGTGGAATTGAACCAATTAAAGGATCACATGATTAACAAAATATCGACCAGCCATGAACATTTGCATGGTTTTTGTGCAAAACTAACCCAGCAGCAGCTGAGGGGACCTGAATATTTAAATCCCCCAGGATATTGGAATGTTTCAGTTTTGAACACCTATGGAGCCCTATTCATTACAACCAGAGTTGCGCAACGCCCGGTGTGTGAAAAACTAATAAAAACCTTGCTTGATGTAGGGGCCTAAATTGATGAGCAGCAAATGGTCTACTGTCGGAGGATGCCGGAAAAGGCCTTCAACTGGGGTTTCGTGGCCTACTACGAGCTGGTATTGGTCCCCGTTTCTGGCTTGGTGTAGGCACTCTACTCTACCGCTAGTCCATTGGTTTACACAGCCTTATCATATACAAAGGCTGAGTGGTGTGTGACTCCGACCCATGATCTAATCACACGGCGGCTACTATTCAACGACTTTTTACTGGAACCTACCATGCGGGATCCAGCAGAGGGTTAACTGGAACTAGGACTCATATGTCCTACACTGCCGCTACTCCCCTGGGGTCCGAGCTATCTGCAACCCCAGACTGTACCACTCCTTGTTACTCTTTCATAATTTTTCTAGCTTACTAATAATGTTATGATCGGTTAGGACCCGGACTCCACTGATTCACAACCCAGCCTTTCCCCCTGGTGTGGGTATACAGGAATTCCGTTGTTGGGAGGTCTCCTAGATGATTTCGACTAGGCCAAATTGTCGATGGTTCTTCCTCCCTTCTCTTTAGAGTCCATGCAGGGCCGCTTCACCGACACCCTAGTACACAATTTGTGGTCTGGTACATACCCAAACTTGGATTGCACTAATTTTGGGTCATCCCCCCACAGCATTGGTAAGCTCTCTTCGATGAACCACACCGTTTTCTATAGGATACTGCTTGAGAATGCTCCTCAGGTTGTCCCGGTAACTTTTTGGCCAGAAAAAAATGAGGCACTTCTATTGAAATAACTGATTCAGATTAGATAAGTCTTTCCTCTCTGCATCAAATGATCTTCCTTGTAGCGCCAGGAAAAGAATATAAATATTTCGATGATATGATGTCCCTCGAGGTATACAGATGTGTGCTTATGTTGTGGAACCTACTCATACTGGTGAGTCTTCACACTACGCTCCAGCCATTCTGGAATAAGGGCTCCAAATCCTCAGGTTCGGAAGAGTCGGTAAAGGTATTTTATCCTCCCTCATATAGCTTTGTTGTCGATCCTATACCAGGCTCCAACCCTCTATCAAAAACGCTCCCCCCCTTTCCGCCTTGCCGTTCACTAGCGGGCACTCTATGTAACTCGCACGGCATTGAAGGCCCCCCAACACCCACTGGTCAGTCCTGCAAAAGTCAGGTTTTCATCCGCATATTGTGGAGGAGATGAATGGGCAATGAACTCGTGAGACCCAGATAAGGGACGATACTGCATGATCCCATGGGACACGTATCAAAGTTCCAGAATTCCAAGATCTGCTCTTTCTAAAGTGTAAGTACAATATCTTGTAATCCCTGACCCATCAATGTTTCCATTCTCCCTATGTGTTTTTTCCCCGCTCTTATTACACCCTTACTGTTTCGTTATTTCATGACATACTGTGACTTGTATATGGCTTTCATTGGTGTATTTCATTTATTGCACCATGCTGTGAATTTATCCCTTACCTCTAATCGCCGTCCGACCTGATCGGCATGATTCAGCAAATTGTAACATTTCTAACTTGTTAATGTCTTACCATTGCCCCCTCCCCAAATTCCAACACTTGATTACACATAAAAGTGATTTAAAGGTGTATGGTTCTTAATACCATAATGAAATTCAGTATGTACCCGTTAGGGAGAAATGCGGTCTGTTGCCACATCCCAACACGATGACAATCGTAGCGATCTCTCATGGCTACAGATGCAGAAATCCGTTGATCTGTGTGAATTATCATTGGCTTTCATTCAATTGTGAAAAAAAATTTTTGGAACCCCAATAACACCTAGAAAGAGTAGAGGATGCATAAACAACCCTGCCAATATAAAGTAGAACACTTTAGAAACGTTACTTATGAAAGTATGGCGTGCTTCATAATACCTTCTTAAAAGCAAAGAACTTGTTGGAACTTTGAAAATTGATCATATAAATTTTTTGCATTGCCAAATTTTCCTCTCAAATTTCATCAAAATGTTCCACTTATTTGAATTACAATGTGTGCGAGTAACAATCTCAAAATTACCTGGATTGTTAAAGCGTTCCAAGGGGTAAACCCTACAGTAACACAGGGCAGAGTTTGGTCGCAGAAAAGTTTCCTAAAGTCGCTTGTTTCCTTCAGGGGTTAAATTGGACACATGCAAAAACATATGGTCTTGGAAGGGCACTAAAAAAAATATAAATATGATTTTTGCATTAATAACAGGTGTCTAAAGGGTGTAAAAAAGTGTTAGATACTTACTACAAAAACCATAGTTAATAAAAACTTGCATAAAAACTAATAGTATAATTCATAAACCTTTAGACATGACAAATCCTGCCAAATCTTTCCCCCAAATATCGGCTTTAGTTCCAGAGACAATTTGAACAACCTATGCACATGAGCCCCACATGTGACAGGGCCTCAATTTACCAAACGAATTTGGAGACAGGAAAGATTAGAGGGGAATTTTTGCTCTTTTGAATTTATTGGTGTTATATGCAAGGTGATTTCTTTGTGCCGTCTGAGTTATTTTATGCAAATTTATTGTTCAGTGGTGGATCTGAAAAAGTTGGATGAATGATCTCAGATGCTTCAATACCGGCATACACAACCAACCAGTCGCATCACGGTTAGGCATGCAAATCTTGATTTTGACTCTGTACTACCGAGGTATCAGCCTTAGTCTCCAATGAGACTGCACCAATAACCTTTGCTCTTCTGCCGATGTTGATTTTTTCTTTTCTCTCATAGTGAAATGAGATACTATGTCGAAAGCATGTATCTGCCCAGGCACCACTAAACGCTGGCTGTCTAAACATCTTACATCTCTTTTCCAGATCTTCTGCCTCTCGGCACGTGCAGAGCAATGACCCTTCTCGTTGGTATTTTAATGAACAATTGACACGCATCAGACTGCTGCACCCTGTGAGCAGGTGTTACAATGACAGCTGGTAAATGAGCTGAAACTACTGACAAGATTGATGCAATACATTTTTCTACATAACTGTCCAGTATCCAATTATTATTGTGCTCCCATCTCTGATGTATAGAGAAAATATAAATATATACTTAAAGGCAATCCTGTCACAAGTTTACCTCATTAAAGTACCGCTCTGGTTTTGTTTTTTTTTTTTTACCTCAGGGAGGGTATGAAATATCCTTTCTACAATTTCTCTTTCATGTGAAATCTCACCCATTTACCAATAAAAAATTCGTCCCCAAAGTCATGCCAAGATGCTACAAGTCAATAAGTCAAGTGAGTGGTTGTAGGCAGAGGTCACTTCAGACACCCTTATTCTGGCTCTCTAGTACCTGAACACATTTTTTTGTTCAAATTAAAGGTAGGACTCTCATCTTCAGATCGGCTAGACTTTTTGGCTACAGACAGATAAATATATACCGTATTTTCCGGGCATTAGCGCCCGGAATATAAGGCGCAACAGTCGAGCGCCTTCATATATGTGATTAATTCCATTATATAAGGCGCATCGGGGACTAAAGGCCAGGCGGGGGCGTGGCGGAGGTCCGGGGCGAGCGGGACCCGACGGGACGCACGCGAGAAGAGACGCGGAACGCGGGGAGGTGAGGGGTGAGTAAATAATAGAATACTACTAGATCTACCATCCGGGACCATCTCCAGCTGGAAGGCCCTACGCCAAGTTTCTTTGTTGCCTCATTCCCTGGATATCCTCAATGTCCGACAGAGAGCAGCGGGAACCAGGTACAGGCGAAGTGTGTGCCGCAGCTGGCCTGCAGTTGGGACACGCTGAATATGGCTCTTTTGGTCTCCAGTAGCGGATCCTTTTAAGGTCCGCGCCTTATAGGCTGCACGAAATAAGGCGGAGTTAGGAAAATCCAAGGCTTTTATGGCCGATGAAACATCGTGGAAGTCAGGCAATAAGCATCATTTCATTGTTTAGGATTCTGTAGTCATGAGAACAATAAAATTGAGGGATCCTGATAGGTGTGAAACTAACTTATTATAATACACAAAGGCATGTTTATAGGTGTCTAGGAATAAAAGATTGCACCTCTGAGTGCAACTCCCCCTCTGCAAACCACATAAAACTAACCTCACTCATGTGAAAATTTGTCAATTTGTCTGCTTTGGGGGAAATGTTTATATACGAAATGTATGAAATTTCACTATACAAGGGGGAATTATATATTTTTTTATTTTAAATCAATAAGTAAAAACCGTTGAGGACAATAATTTGACAGGGTTTTGCAGTGTTAGATATTTATAACATATCACAGATATCTGATAACCTATGCCAATAGTATACCTAGAACTAGGATATACCCAGACCTACAGACTCCAACCCTATCACTTCGTCTTTTGTCAGCCATGGCCAGGCAGATCGGATCCGTTCAAACTATATGCAACTTAGTTTCTCCTGGCAGTTGTCATAATATTTATAATAGTTGATTGTGTAATTTAATTGTGTCACTGTTCTTGTAAATCTCCAGTAATATGTCAATGTAAAATATTTTTTTAATCTATAACAACTGTTAAGCATAAAATGCTACAATACTGAAACAATCGCGTCAGGAGCATGCCAAATCTCATTGCTCGATGTCTACAGTACATCAGTTTGCTTTGGTATTGAGTTCATCAGAGCTTTCCATTGCCATGATCTAGCAGTGTCACTAATATAGCACTACAAACTTCTGCATTGGTGCCTATGTACAAGGCTTCTTTGCTAATTATTCCTCAATATTTCCAACTTTGTATAATGCCCAGACTTTCCAACAACAGTGAGATCACATGTATCTTTGTAAGTGATGATAGTGCTCAAACATATTGAACTTACTGCATCTTATCAAAGACACATAAAACACTTCTAAATAAAATAGAGGACTGTTATTCCCTACCAACATCATCTAAATGATTAAGAAAAAACTACAAGTTCATTTTACTTAGCAATCTCTGGTATGACTATGTTTCGTGATAGCCCCTGAGCGTGATGCCGTTGGCTAGACTGTTCAAAGGTGTACTCAGTCTCCGGAATACATAAACCTGTGGTTGCCTCTTTATTGGAGGTTGCTTTAACCCTCTCTCACTTCATTCACTCAGGGATGTCTGGGTTGCGTGGCTAGTAACGTTTTAACAGTACAAGAGGTGGCCACATGCTTATGTAGAACAAGAGACTCACCCCTTTTTTATCGTTTTCTCCTCCCTTCTTTTTAATATCTTTCATGAGTGCTTCGCTGAGGTGCATTATTCAAATAAGAATGTTTAAATTATAATGTTTCAAACAAGTTGGTCGACCTGAGTTCAACCCACAATGTAGAACGGTAAGCCGATGTTTGTCTGTGTGGTTATTTAATGCGATATTAAGGACCACTCGGGCCAATCCAGGTTCGTAAGTGTTCTATTTACTTGACAGGTCTTGAATATGTGCAGGTTAGCTGATTTATGAGGTATTCTATGCTGCTGAGGTGGTGTTATTCTTGCTTTCACTTCTTCTATGACAGAAATCGATCACACGCTTTGTGTTTTTTGTTAGCATGATCATAATGGGATCGTGAACTGCACAAGAAAAATTGAATGTAGGTCTCATTAGTAACCATAAACAATCCAGCTCAGGACATTAGAGGAATTACCATGAGAGAGGCAAGTCAGAGCTTGGTAGGTATATCTGCTTACTGTTTGAACGCCAACAATGAAATATGCCTAGATTTGTACTTTGTCTTTTTATTATTAAAAGATTTTTTAACAATTATATATGCAATATTTCATAAAGAAACAGAAACAAAGAAAAATTATGGTACAGCCATTAAAAGTACGTAGAAACCAAATAGTGGGCAACTATAATTAGTGACCCATCGACCAGAAAGCTTATACACGCACACGATAAGTGCGAAGCACAGAAGAACAAACAACATCCCATAAGCACACACACCTCCGCCAGCACTATGTGAAAGCAATTAGTTAAATATATTTCTGGTCTACACAAAAAGGAGCAAAACAGCACAGGGGCGCCGACACACTGGCACACATACCAACACACCAAAAAATTGATCAAGACAGTCACAATCTTAATTCATTATATCAATTTATTTTTATGGTACAAAAAATGTACCAAAAGTACTTTCAATACCATAAAAGTCCAATAATGAGTGGATCAAAATTAAAACAATGAAAAAAAAGTGACTATGTTGAATGGAGTAGCCAAACAAAGGCATCAGGTAGGTTATACAAACCAGAATTCAATAATTATGGACAACAACGCATGAGAAATCAAAATGAACATAACAACTTTGCATATGGTAAACAGGTTGTACTAATACCATCACCCAGATGGAACACGCCACTACCCCGGACACTGTGTTTACGCCGTTAGGCTTTACTCAAGGGAGTCACTTTAGAACGCCTAAGCGGCGAAAACCTGTCGGGGTTAGTGCGGTTGGTCTCCTCGTGGGTCTGGTATTAGTACAACCTGTTTACATATGTCAAATTGTTCATGTTTATTTATTTCTCATGCCTTTGTAAATTATTGAATCTCTAAGTTGTCTATTGTTTTTAAAAAAAAAAAAAAAAAAAAAAAAAAAAAAAAAACAAAAAAATAACCATGTATGCTTTGTTTGGCTATCCATTTCAACTAGTCAACTTTTTTATCATGTTTAAATTTTTGATCCACTCATATTGTTTTTATGTATTTGAAATACTTTTTGACATTTTTGTTACCACAATAAAAATATAAATGATATATTGAATTTAAACGATTGTTTATATTGCTGTCTCCAACACCTAACCAGATATCAACTGTTAGAGACAATTCTGATTCCATATGGATTCATCATATCTTAGCCACTCATCTCGCCTATAAGACTAAACATGATGCCGGAAAGTAACAATCTAAAACAAGTTATTCTTTAGTGTCCCTGACACCTCAAAATCATTCCTTCCAATCATTCTCAATGGGGAGCACACCACTTGCTAACATCGGAGGAACCAGGGGGGGGGGGAAAAGGAGTGAAGTAAACTATTGGCATTACAACAACTGTGTTTGAAGTAAGGACAGCGTATAAACCCTCTACCCAGAGTGACTGTATAGATAGTGATAGGGGCATGCATGGGGCCTGAATCTGTAAAAGATACTCGTATGAGAGGAGGGGGATCGATCCAACGAAGTGGAATTATTTCGAATTTCAGGAAAAACTTCGGTTCGGCACATTCCGAGTTTACGGTGATTCGTGAACAATTTTTTTTCCCCTTATTAGTAAAAGGCAGCGGCAACAACGTGTTATATTGGGGACAAGAGAACCGGAAAAAAGAAAGGAACATGTATACATGTGCAACATGTAAGCCATCAGAACCATCAGCAATATGTGAGTCCCTATAAAACAAAACAGCCATTTGCAACCGGTCATTCCACACTGCCTGTGCGCTCTAGCGTCTAGACTGCTCTTCTCACGTTGAGGGAATGATTTTTGCTCAAAAGCTCAAGGTATCAGTTTTTGGGATTCTGTATTCCCAAATTGCATTCTTTTTTTGCTAGTAATATCAAGAAACCCGGTCAAACTCGATAGTGATGGCGGATTTTTCTCAAAAATCAGTGTTCCAGGGTTTGGGGATTGTATTCCCCAAATCCAATTCGTTTTGTGTTGCTAACGTAGATATAAGAAACAGTGTCAGGTCCACTAGTTGCTGGTGTGATTCTTTTCTCAAGTCCAGGTTGTCACGTTTTTGGGGTTCGTATTCCCCAGATTTTTAATTCTTTTTGTTGCTAAGTAGATATCATGGCCTACATGTAGCTGCCACCCACCAGAATTTGTCATTGTGCACTTCTTTGCCTCTTACGCTGCGGGGGAATCTGGCGCCACCCTACAACACCACAGTGATTGGCCATCTCTGACCTCCTGCTGCTCTCCTGTTAATGTGCACTCTGTGGCCTACCATATATGCTACAACCTCCGAATTTTCAATTGTGTAACTCTGTGGGCTCTACCAGGTGTGCTGGCACCTCCAGAATTTGTCATGTGCCACTCCGAGACCTCCTCTGACTTCTGCCCGCCCCACCTCCACACTTGTGTCATCGTGTACTCTGCTGGCCTAACTATGTTGCTCACCCAGATTGTCATGTGTCCCTCTGTGACCTCTATCTGCTCGCCGGGGGCCACCTCCGCACTCTGTCATTGTGCCAAACTCGACTAACGCATGCTGCCACCACCAGAATGGTCATAGGCCACTATCGACCTCATGCTGCTGGCCGCCACCTCCACGCTCGGCATTGTGCCTCACGTGGCTCAATGGTTACTGCAGCTCCAGAATTTGTGCAGTTGTGCCACTACTCTGACCTGATGGTGCTGTGACCGCCACTCCACACTCTGTCATTCTGCCACTCTGTGGCCTCCATATTGCTGCCACCTCCATATTTTGTCATTGGCACTCTGGGCCTACTATGACTGCCTGCCAACTGACCGCTGTTTCTTGGAAACCCTGTGATTCCATAATGCTGTTTCACTCCTCACACAACCAGGACGTTGTCACTATGTTTGGTTTTCCCCTTCAGTATCATCTGTGCAAGGGAATGAAAACTTCAGAGAATGCGCCAAACGCAGGAGTGATACAGAAACCAGAGTGCATCTCCCTTTACATTGTCATCTCTGTTTTGGATCACTCCATTTGGTTTGGCTTAGATACTGATGGATATGAACAACGGATGAAAAAAGGGCAAATGACATTTGACGTCATGCCAAAATTATGCCGCACACACCCTCTCCACCTTTTGGGGGATCCACTGTATCCGTGTTAGCATAACAGTTTCGTCTGTCGTCATCTTGGACTCATCGTGATTCAGTGTAAAAGAGTGCAACTTTGATGTATAGTCTTGGCCCTTCCAGCGAGTCCTCTACATATGTGCGCATGGCACAACGTTACACAACACCTAACAGGACTTCTCTGCAGCCAGGAAATACCTGTTTTTTAATGTGATTTCGACATGATTCGATCGGTCGAAACAATTTTGTCAAAAATTTGTAACTCGGCGAATCAAATTTGTTTAAAAAATTCGCCCATCTTCTACATCATATGCTTTCAGTTGATCCCAGAAGGGCACCCCCTATTGCTTGTAGCGAATTTAGAAGCCACCGTTGACCATACCATACAGCTTAAGGCCAGGTAGTATAAAAATATAGATTAGAAACAGATATGCCACTATGTGCCTCATAGTGCTGAAGTAAAATAAGATAAAGCGAAGCACCGGCAATGGAAATTGATGCAAAATGCTGTATCCAACTGTGTTGTATAGTGTTCCAGCTATTCAGTGGTAAGGTGAGGAGACCTGAACTCCAAGATCTAAATGAAAAACCTAGCAGCATAACAGACGAAGTCCTTCATCAAGGAACACCCACTGCCATACAACGAGCACCCTCTGAAGCCACTTGGTACCATGGTCCATGATGACCAAAGTAGAGACTGATTGCTCAAATGCAACAACATACCAATTGGCAAAAACCAAACTAGCATATTAGCAAAATAGCATAAAATCAGTTTTTTCACATGGTGGAGGAAACATGGATGTTTTGGCCTGTGTTTAGCGAATATAGAATAACAGTATCTTGGCTTGTTCATTGAATCCACCAGAATTTATGTGCCAAAAAAAGTATTCTTGATAAATCTGAGGACCATCTATCCAATATCTATGGCTTAGTATGAAACTGGTATCATGTAACAGGGACATGATTTCCAGAACAGAATAAAAAGAAAAGATCAAGTGTGTCAAAACAGAAAAAAAAAAAAAAAAAAAAATCTGAATGCTGTGGAACGGAACAAATGCTTTTAAAGGCTTAATGAACTGAGTCCAAGGTCCTAAGGACTGAAGAAACATACTGACTGATTATTATTAATTTTGTTATTGGTCATTTTGCTTCATGTTATTTCTTTTATGACTGTGTATATGTCATATGTTGTTTGTACAACTGAGGATGTATGGACCGATTTCTAAAATGATTTATTGATTATTAAACCATAGACTCAAAAAGAGTGCACTTTGTTTATATCTGCACGTCATTAACTGTGCATGGCTTACACAATTGAAACTTTGCAGCTTGAAGAAAATGATGAGCAAAAAGTTGCTTGGTAACATCTAACTACGAGTGGTTCAATGAGTACCCGTGTTAGAAATGAAGACACATTTTTTAACAGATTTTTTTTTTATTTTTCAACTAGTAGTGCCCTTTTAGAACGATACACTTCGTCAAAGTCTGCCATTTTTCACCCCTCCAAAAATAGGTATTTGTTCGAACTTCCAAAAATGCCTTCTGTCTCGGCGGATGACTTCCTCGTTTGGCTAAATACTTTTCATTCTTTATGTAGAACAAGAAAATGTTGGAGAGCCAGATCAAGTGAATAGTGTGGGGGGGGGGGGTGCGGCAACATTCATAACGCATTCAGGCGTTTTTTTCTGGGCGACAACTTCATGAATGTGCTGGTGCGGTATCGTGTGAAACAGCACCTTGTTTTGCCAAATGCGCCGTGGTCTCTCAATTTTTGTCGAAGTGGTCAAATAACTCACTGCAGTTGTCCCGTGAAATGGTTTCCTCTTTTCTAAAAAAATCCATGAGATGATGATGCCGGTCACAAAAACTCGGCCCTGATCTTTCCGGCAATGAGACCTGTTTCCGCCTTCTTTTTCCGTGTTCTTCTCTGATTTCAGATCCAGGCTTCTCAACTCGATGCAAAAAACTCCTTTGGATCCTTGCTTAATGCTCCAAACACTGCTTCGCAATAACAGTCGCACCGCTTGTTGTCCACCGCGAGATCACATCACGCCACCGATCGGACTGACAATTTTTTCATCGCCACTTATGAGTGTAATGATCTTAATGTCCGTTCCGGGCCGAAACAACCTACTGCCTCTGCTACTTCGTCACACTTTCGTTTCCTTGATCAGCGACGTATCAGCCGTGGACTTTTGCCGTGCGTCCTGGTTGCTGCCTCAATCAAAAACGGATGTTGCCCCATTTAAATTTGTGAACCAAATTAACGTGGGTCATGAGATGCATAAACAGCATCATTTGCTTTATCTCGACACATTTTTTTTCCCATCCAACAACAAAAGCGAATTACCAAGATACTGCTCTTTTGACATTTAACGAAATCACGAACACGTCTTACTCAAATGGCATGACCAAGCCCAGCTAACCGATCATCAGTCTGCAATTGTTTTGCCGTGCATTTGATAGATGGCAGCACCATGATGATAACACTCCTTTACCCATTGTACAATCCAACCTACATGGCCTAAACTTGAAGTTTTACTCTTTGGATGGTTTTGCAGTTGTTGCTTTAATAGCTTAGCCGTAGCTCAGTTATAGCAGCAAGACTATAGTTTATTTCTGCCTCCCTGAAGAAGCCCAAAAAGGTTAGTGAATCAACAGGTCATTGGAAAATAGTGAACCAATAAGTATATGTGCGTGTGCCCTTAATTTGATGGTTGCCCTTAGGCAAACTTAAATTTAATTGTTATCTTATGTGGATAAATCAGAAAGTGCTAATAAACATGACCTTTAATAAATGCCTTGATATGGTTTTCCTAAAGTAATTGGCGGTGTGACTTTTTTTTTTAAAAGAACACATTCAGGTGGCTGTTCTGATACGCTACATGCAAAGTATTGTAAACTTGATTTTTCCCCTCCTCTCCCGATTACATTCAAGCCTAAGCTGCCATAAATAAAACTTTGTTATCAGATATAAAACCACTGACATGAGGGCGAATGTGTACTAATGAGTTATATGATACATTCAGCCAAATTGGGCAATTTTTCATGATTTTGACTAGAAATGATTTGTTTGTGCAGAAACAAATATAGGTTTTTTAAAAAGTCCAATTTTAATCTTTTAACATGGCAGTGTTCTGTCCATCTACTACATTTCAAAAGACTGAGAATGTGATTACAGTCATTTCCAAGATTCTTACAACAAAGCTTTTAAATCCACATAAATTGCAACTGCACCACATTCCCTCCTTTTCATTAATAAGTTCATATCAGTTATATAGATAGAGATATATATATCAATACAGTTACTATTGAATGTAGTTGCCCTCGGGTGGAAAATGAAAACGTTACATAAAGATTGTTTTCAATTCAATTCAATTCTTGGTATCCAAATGGCCTCGGGATTGAATTGTCTGAAACTACAAATACTTCTATGTCGTTTCTACTCCTGGCGTTTTAAATTGACCGTATTCCAAGTTGTCACCTGACCAATCATTAATGACTTTAATTCCTGAAACGCACACCAAGATCATCCAGCGTGTTTATTCCTCTTACTCATTGTCATTTTGATTCTTTCCTCCCATGGATCCCTCGATCATTCATCCCTTTATATCAATGGCCATGACGTGCTGGTTGAAATTATAGACTTTTTGCTCAATTTTTGAGAAAAGTGCCCTAAATAATATGTCTTTATTATGTGTTGTTGGAATAAATTTCTTGGATAGTTTTTATAAGTTCCATAAAAAGACACGATTAAATGGGTTTTTTTATCAGAAATACCTGAAGGGCGATTCTTGTGCAATGGGCTTTTGACTAGAGATGAAAGGAAACAAACTTAGTTGTGGGGGTTCTGGTGCGTCCTGATGCTGGTTTGGTGGGCTATGCAGCCATACAGCAAATTGACACCTTAGATACTAGCCATAGCTGTGAATGTGTAGTGCCCTGGATCGAGAGCAGAGAGATTGAACTTTGGACATTGGTTAAGTGCATTAACTAAAGTGGTTTGTTAATTTAATTCTATTTATAGTACCTGTATAGATCTTAAGAAAGGGTTGAGAACATGTGTGAAACATTATTGACTGTTGTTTCAAACTAAAGAGACGCTAGTAATTTCTTACAAACAAGGGAAAATAGAAAAAACAGCCTTTTTTACAAGAAAAGTAGACATCCTGACTTTAGAATGACAGATGTTGTCTTGAAAGTTGTTACCACTCTAGACCATTTGCCATGGAATAGTGATTTGGGCTTATGTAAAAATACTTTGTCATTATTATGCTGAAAAAAAGAATAGAGAACAGTCCCAATCCCAGTACAGAAGAAGACTGCCAATCCTGAACGCCCAGAAGAAGAAGCTTAAACTCTACCATGACTTCTACTCTACTCTACTCTACTAAACTCTACCTTACCCTGAACCCGGGCTCCTAGTAACCGTGACAAAAAGTTTGACTTCTAGGATGTTTGGGTGTTGATCCAGGGATTCATATGAAGCGCTGGCGGGTAGAATCGACACAGGCTTCTGGGGTGTGGAGTAGCCTTTGTCCTGCTCCACTCAGAGGCTACTCCAGCACCAGTAGGCCTCTTCCAATAAATTGCATAAATACAAGTTAAAGAATGTAAGTGTTCTACTGAATTAATGATTTTTTAAAAAAACTATGGGGCTGAGGGTCTCTACCTTATCAGGAGTCCGTGATGGAAGGTTTCCTTTAAGGGTTCTTCTTACAATAATATGATGAAATACAACTCCGTAAGCTTTGTATCCCTATGTAGTTGAAAACACTTGGAATATCATAGTAAATGTTTTGTAACATTTTCTTTAAGACAATCAAGCTTGCTGTTTTCATCAATAAACCTGAAAATGCCACATAGAATAATACTGCTATAGTACTTTAATAAAAGTCTTCATATCTTATAGCACACTTAACCTTGCAACAGCTTACATAATTAATATTACAATGAATATACATGACAAATAGTTGTGTAATGTAAAAGTAAGGAGCTACTTACAGATGTAACCTGTGGGCTACCCCTTAGGCAACCCAACACACATGTGTACTGTTAGGGTTTAAAAACTAAGTATCAGTGGTCATTTTGTATAAACCAAGTAAGGAAGAAACATATATATATATATATATATAGTATATATATATATATATATGCAGTCTCGGGTTACATACAGATAGGGTCTTAAGTTGTAATTGGAGTAAGTCAGAAACGTATATTTTACATTGTAATACCCAGCCAGAGCTTTTTGACCTCTGTGACAATTGGGTTTAAAATGTGTTGTCAATAGAATCTATATTAACACTAAAGCTTCATTACAGAAACTGTGATAAACTGGTATAGCTGTTTATGTAGACCTAGACTAAAGGACAATAAATCTAACTATCCAGAGGCGTTTGTAACTAGGAGTCGTCTGTAAGTCGAGAGTGTCTTAAGTAGGGGACCGCCTGTATAAAATATATATATATATATATATTATATATATATTACATACATATATCTACAGCTACCTATTCGGCAGAATATTCCTTTCAGGTGTTCGACTCCAAACCAATGTGAACGGTACATGGGTCACTAGAGACGAGAAACCTGTGCCGCTCCTGGTGCAAGACAATTGAAAAGTATCAATGGTCCAGCATCCAGTCTGCAGTGTTATTTCAAAAGTGAGCGCCATTGCTACACATGTAAAGTCTTTTGTTGTTTTGATTGTAATGGATTAAAATAAAGAATATGAAGTTTTAACGTATCTACAACGAGTGCTGGATCAATTGATATCTTTTCCAGTGGTCCATTTTTGTGGTCATATTTTATAAGTGTTTAAACAGACGATGTCCGAAAAATGATTTTAGATCTCCAATACAGAGGTTACTTATGGAAGATCAGCATAAAAGACCTGGTAATGACGTCACTAATTATTCCAACCAATTAAAGGATTCTACCCCTGAGGAGTCCCCCATCTAGGGGACGGAACGCGTGGGGAGCCCTCCACCTCCTCCACACCATTATAGCACCCCAAAGTTATCTGCTATGGGACACCGACTCAGACCTTCCTGACGTGGCAATTGGAACTGTTAAGTATTGAGACTAGTTACATCTAGGACTTACCTTTGTGACCTTTTTCATCTTAATTAGTTCTGTGTATTGTTCAGGTCTTTACTTTAGCATGACTTTGCTACTAGTACTAGGGGTGCTTTGGAGTACTGTTTTAGTGCAGAGGTGTTTGCCGTGGGGGGATTTATAATATATCAGGTCCCCTCCAGCTGCTGCTGGGTTAGTTTTGCACAAAAACCATGCAAATGTTCATGGCTGGTCTATATTTGTGAATCATGTGATCCTTTAATTGGTTCAATATACACAAGAGAACAGGATACAAAATCACTTTATTGAGGTAGCAAAAAAAGCATACATATATTCCGACACAGAAAAGAAAGCCAGATTAAAAACAATTAAAATTGCACCAAGTACAGTACACAAGTTAATTCATTGGCCAGAATTCCCTGTAAGAATAACTGGCAAAACACCTCCTGCACTAAAACAGTACTCCAAAAGCACCCATAGTACCTAGTAGACAAAGTCAATGCTAAGTAAAGACCTGAACAATACACAGAACCTAATTTAAAGATGAAAAAAGGTCAACAAAGGTAAGTCGTAGATGTGAACTAGTCTCAATACTTTACAGTTCCAAGTCGGCGTCCCATAGCAGATAACTTTGGGGTGCTATAATTGGTGTGGAGGAGGTGGAGGGCTCCCCACGCGTTCCGTCCCCTAGATGGGGGACTTCCTCAGGGGTAGAATCCTTTAATTGGTTGGAATAAGTTAGTGACGTCATTTACCAGGCTTCTTTTATGCTGATCTTCCAATACAGATAACATCTGTATTGGAAGATCTAAAATCATTTTTTTCGGACAAGCGAGTCTGTTTAAACACTTATAAAATACTGACCACAAAAATGGACCACTGGAAAAGATATCAATTGATCCAGCACTCGTTGTAGATACGTTAAAACTTCATATTCTTTATTTTAATCCATTACAATCCAAAAAACAAAAGACTTTACATGTGTAGAGCAATGGCGCTCACTTTTGAAAATAACACTGCAGACCTGGAGTGCTGGATCCATTGATATCTTTTCTAATTGTCTTGCACCAGGAGCGGCACAGGATTTCTCGTCTCTAGTGACCCGTGTACCGTTCACATTGGTTTTGGATGTCGAACACCTGAAAAGGAATATTCTGCCGAATAGGTAAGCTGTAGATATATGTATGTATATATATATATATATATATATATATATATATATTTATATACAGGCGGTCCCCTACTTAAGAACGACTACTCGACTTACAGACGACTCCTAGTTACAAACGACCTCTGGATTAGTAATTATTGTCCTTTAGTCTAGGCTACAATAAACAGCTATAACCGTTTATCAGGTTCTGTAATGAAGCTTTAGTGTTAATATAGAGTCGTATGACAACCCACATTTTAAACCCAATTGTCACAGAGGTCAAAAAGTCTGGCTGGGTATTACAATGATAAAATATACGTTCGACTGACTTACTCCAATATCAACTTAAGACCCTATCTGATGTAACCCGAGACTGCATATTATATATATAATATACATATAATATATATATCTATGTTTTCCTTTTGGTTATACAAAATGGACCACTGATACTTAGTTTTTAACCCTAGAACAGTACACATGTGTGTTTGGGTTGCCTAAGGGGTAGCCACAGGTTACATCTGTAGAGTAGCTACTTACCTTTTGCATTACACAATTCTATTTGTCATGTATATTCATTGTAATATTAATTCATGTCAAGTCTGTTGACAGGTTAAGTGTGCTATAAGATATGTTAAGACTTTTATAAAAGTAATATAGCAGTATTATTCTATGGAGCATTTTCAGGTTTGTTGATGGAAAAACTGCAAGCTTGATGTGTCTTAATGAAAATGTTACAACAATTTACTATGATATTCAAGATGTTTTCAACTACATAGGGATACAAAGCTTACGGAGTTGGTATTTCATCATATTATTGTAAGAAGAGACCCTTAAAGGAAACCTTCCATCACGGATCTACCTGATAAGGTAGAGACCCCTCAGCCCCATAGTTTTTTAAAATAATCATTAAATTCAGTAGAAGCACTTACATTCTTTTACTTTTATTTATGCAATTTATTGGAAGAGGCTACTGGTGCATGGAGTAGCCTCCAAGTTTTAAAGAATGTAAGTGATTACTACGAATTGAATGATTTTTTAAAAAAAACTATGGGGCTGAGGGTCTCTACCTTATCAGGAGTCCGTGATGGAAGGTTTCCTTTAAGGGTTCTTCTTACAATAATATGATGAAATACAACTCCGTAAGCTTTGTATCCCTATGTAGTTGAAAACACTTGGAATATCATAGTAAATGTTTTGTAACATTTTCTTTAAGACAATCAAGCTTGCTGTTTTCATCAATAAACCTGAAAATGCCACATAGAATAATACTGCTATAGTACTTTAATAAAAGTCTTCATATCTTATAGCACACTTAACCTTGCAACAGCTTACATAATTAATATTACAATGAATATACATGACAAATAGTTGTGTAATGTAAAAGTAAGGAGCTACTTACAGATGTAACCTGTGGGCTACCCCTTAGGCAACCCAACACACATGTGTACTGTTAGGGTTTAAAAACTAAGTATCAGTGGTCATTTTGTATAACCAAGTAAGGAAGAAACATATATATATATATATATATAGTATATATATACATATATATGCAGTCTCGGGTTACATACAGATAGGGTCTTAAGTTGTAATTGGAGTAAGTCAGAAACGTATATTTTACATTGTAATACCCAGCCAGAGCTTTTTGACCTCTGTGACAATTGGGTTTAAAATGTGTTGTCAATAGAATCTATATTAACACTAAAGCTTCATTACAGAAACTGTGATAAACTGGTATAGCTGTTTATGTAGACCTAGACTAAAGGACAATAAATCTAACTATCCAGAGGTCGTTTGTAACTAGGAGTCGTCTGTAAGTCGAGAGTGTCTTAAGTAGGGGACCGCCTGTATAAAATATATATATATATATATATTATATATATATTACATACATATATCTACAGCTACCTATTCGGCAGAATATTCCTTTTCAGGTGTTCGACATCCAAAACCAATGTGAACGGTACATGGGTCACAGAGACGAGAAATCCTGTGCCGCTCCTGGTGCAAGACAATTAGAAAAGTATCAATGGTCCAGCACATCCAGGTCGCAGTGTTATTTCAAAAGTGAGCGCCATTGCTACACATGTAAAGTCTTTTGTTGTTTTGATTGTAATGGATTAAAATAAAGAATATGAAGTTTTAACGTATCTACAACGAGTGCTGGATCAATTGATATCTTTTCCAGTGGTCCATTTTTGTGGTCAGTATTTTATAAGTGTTTAAACAGACTCGAGTGTCCGAAAAAAATGATTTTAGATCTCCAATACAGAGGTTACTTATGGAAGATCAGCATAAAAGAACCTGGTAAATGACGTCACTAATTATTCCAACCAATTAAAGGATTCTACCCCTGAGGAGTCCCCCATCTAGGGGACGGAACGCGTGGGGAGCCCTCCACCTCCTCCACACCAATTATAGCACCCCAAAGTTATCTGCTATGGGACACCGACTCAGACCTTCCTGACGTGGCAATTGGAACTGTTAAGTATTGAGACTAGTTACATCTAGGACTTACCTTTGTGACCTTTTTCATCTTAATTAGTTCTGTGTATTGTTCAGGTCTTACTTAGCATGACTTTGTCTACTAGGTACTAGGGTGCTTTGGAGTACTGTTTTGGAGTGCAGGAGGTGTTTGCCAGTTATTCTTACAGGGATTCTGGCAATGAATTAAATTGGTACTGTACTTGGTGCAATTTTAATTGTTTTTAATCTGGCTTTCTTTTCGTGTCGGATATATGTATGGCTTTTTTGCTACTCAATAAAGTTGATGTTTTATCCTGTTCTCTTGTGGAATTGAACCAATTAAAGGATCACATGATTAACAAAATATCGACCAGCCATGAACATTTGCATGGTTTTTGTGCAAAACTAACCCAGCAGCAGCTGAGGGGACCTGAATATTTAAATCCCCCAGGATATTGGAATGTTCAGTTTTAACACCTATGGAGCCCTTTCCTTACAGACCAGATGTTTGCTGCAAACGCCCTGTGTTAAAAACAGCAACAACAAAGCTGCCAGTGGCATGTAACTGCCAATGCCACAATGTACATATCATGTGCAAAAAATTGCCTTATGTGCTATACTGTTTACTGTCTGACAGGATATGGGTTTCAATCAGACCCCAAGGGTTAAAGCAACCGTAGGGGGTCCAAAATAATTTTAAAAAAGTTAATATAAAAACACAAAAAACTAAAAGTTCCTATCACCCCCCTTCCCTAGAAACTGATATGAAAATAAAACAATGAAAATCCTAAATATTTTTTAATATGCCAATCCCAAAAGTCCCAATATATCAATATATAAAAATGGTTTTTCATGGTGGTGAACCTGTTAACAGAAAAATTTCCAAAAGCTACTTTATCATTTTCGAAACTCGTAAAAAAGTAAATAAAAAGTGATCAAAAGGTCCCACAAATGCTATCAATGACACCTTAAACATCTCAAATTATGCCAAATATGAAAAGTTATTAGCACAGATATGGCAAAATGAAGAAGAAATTATTTTTCATACAAAACATTTTTTGAAAACCTATTAAAACCTATTAAATTTGGAATTGCCATGATCTAAGTGTACCCTAAGAATAAAGTAGGGTTTAGTGTCATTGACTATCGTGATCCCAGGTGTACTATGGGAGCCAGGCTGTCACATATAACTGGGATCTGGTATGTACAGCATATCTTCTGAACCCGGGCATCACCATGACTAACCATACACATGGTGCAGTACCGTATTTTTTGGACTATAGACAGCACATTTTTCCCAGAAGATGGGGAAAAAAACTGTGGTGCGTCTTTATAGTCCAAATGTACAGAGTGCGGATCTAAGCCCTCCACATGCAGGAGAGAATGGAGGACGCACATGGCAGTAACGCAGGGAGGGCAGTGTGAGCTCGGCTACACACAGCTGCTGCCTCTTGTTTCTAGAGCAGGGAGTCATGCAGGGAACACAGACGTGTGACACCACTTCCAGGTTATCAGATGAAGGGAAGCAGAAGCCACGCCCCCTCAGCACGGAGCTCTCACTGTGACTGATGCCGGGACAGGTCACTGTCCAGAGTCCCAGGCTGCTCTGCTGTAGGGCCATCAAATAACACTTAAGAGGGGACAGGACCTGTGACCAGTACTGGAGTCTGTGCTCCTGTGCCTGTGTGCTTCTCACAGGTTGTGTGAAACGAACAATTCCCCAAACAGTGCTTGTACAACGTCACAGGAGCTTACAGTCTATGTCACCCCCTGTGTCCCCTCCTCCTAATAGAGTAAGCTCTTTGTTCATTGTACAAGCATTGTCACCTCCTGTGTCTCTCCTCCTCCATAGATTGTAAGTCTTGTTCACCATTGTACAAGCGCTGTCACCTCCTGTGTCTTCCTCCTCATAGAGTGTAAGCTCTTGGGCCATTGTACAAGCATTGTCACCTCCTGTCCTCCCCTCCTCATAGATTGTAAGCTCTTGTTACCATGTACAAGCGCTGTCACCTCCTGGTCCTCCTCCTCATAGAGTGTAAGCTCTTGGGCCATTGTGTACAAGCATTGTCACCTCCTCCTCCCCTCCTCATAGATTGTAAGTCTTGTTAACATGTACAAGGACTGTATTCTCCTGGTCCTCCTTCCTCCTCATAGATTGTAAGCTCTTGTGACCATTGTACAAGGACTGTGCACCTCCTGTGTCCCCTCCTCATAGATGTGTAAGCTCTTGTGGCCATGGTAACAAGGCTTCACATCCTGTGCCTCCTACCTATAGAGTGTAAGTATTGGAGCATGTACAAGCATTGTCACCTCCTGTCCTCTCTCCTTCTCATAGATGTAAGCTCGTTGTTACCATTGTACAACGCGTGTCACCTAGTGTCACTCCTTCTCATAGAGTGTTGTAAGCTCTTGTGGCCATTGTCTAGCATTGTCACCTCTCTGTCCCTCCTACCTCTAGATTGTAAGCTCTTGTGACCATTTGTACAATCATGTCATCTCCTGTGTCCCTCCTACAAGGATTAACTCTTGTGGACTATTGAACAAGCATTGTCACCTCCTGCTGTCTCCTCCTCCTCATAGATCTGAACGCTCTTGGACCATGTGTAAAGCATTGTCACCGCAGTGCCCTCCTCCTCAAGATTGTAAGCTCTTGGTGACCATTGTACAAGCATTGTCCCGACTAGTGCCCCCTCACTCAGAGATTGTAAGCTTTGTGACCATTGTCACATATCACAGCCCTGGCAACTTGAGACCCCATGACTACGTTGCCCAGCATAAATTCTATCCTAAAGAGCCATAATTCCCAGTCACTAATTCTGCCCCACACAGTTGGCTGAGCTTGGTGCTAGCCCATCAGTGTTGGGTCAAGGAACACCACATGCCCCCCCCACCCCAAGTGTTCTGTTGTAGTGCTGAATCTGACAGAAACACTCTGTATGTCAGCAAGGGAGTCATCCTTCAGCATCAGGTATACAAGTGTCCACATAAAATGTCCCCTAATAAAGTCTACCCATTATCTCACCGAACACGTACACTATAAACCTTCACCAAATGTCACCAAATGGCCCCAATAAAAAGTATCCATACACAGTCCCCTTAGTCTAATTACATGAACGTGTGCCCGCCGTACGTAGCATCGGCGGGCAACGTTGATGCCCGGGGAGAGGAGGAGGGGGTGGGGCTGCTCGCCCTACCCATTTCCAAAGAGAAACATGGCTGCAAACGCCCGTAAGGCCGGCTGTACTTTTACTGTTATTTATTATAAATATTTAGCACACGATTTGGGAAAAGAAAAACACATTTTTTCTTAATTTTTCCCACCTCTAAAACCTAGGTGCGTCTGTATGGGTCAGGCGTCTTATAGTCCGAAACATAAGGTCCAGGCGTCTATAGTCCGAAACAACCTTATGACAACATAACATTCCAAGGGTGGGAAAAAAACAAACTATCTCTGTATATCATATTCATGATTTTCTAGTAATAAAACTCGTTTGGTTTCATTAATAAACACATTATTTACTGTTAACAATCTCTACAAGAAAAGTGAAATACATCCTTTAATTTATTTTATGTTACAATAAAAACATTAATGTATGTACGTCTCATATCACAGACAACCAATTAAAAGTGAGAAGATAGGTATTTTGTTAAGGAAGATTTCTACAAAAATTTGTTTTTGACTGAGGATATGGAGAACAACGTCATCAGCTTGTTTGACTCTAACGAGGTTAAAATAAATTCCTTACTTTCTTTCGAGCTGTAATAGTCCCATCTTGTATTAAATGGCTTCCTCCAATGGTGATGTTGGTTGAGAAGATATACTTTGTATTGGGCTCTAAAGGGATTAGATGAGCTATTGTACAACCATTAGTCTCTATCACATATCGCCATGGGGGAATTTCATGAACAAATCTTGAGCAAACTCAATCAACATGTTAAAATACCGGGCGTCATGGTTACCTTTTTTGTTAAACAGCTCATATGCAAATTACATTAACAAATATTAAAACTCCAGGGCTCTGTAATGAAAAGTAGATTCAAAAGTTAGCTGGAAATTACGGTGTATTTTACCTTGAAAAGAGATTTGGTTTCCAACATCTGTCTTTTGCAAGGGAAGCATACAGCAAATATTTTTACATCTTAATGATGGTTTACATTAGGTAATTTCTTGGAGGAAGGAAACGAACCATGCTGAGATTGTATCATTTTCTTGTTTTAAAATCCATAGGCACATTTACATTTTGCTAGATAAGTACCCACAGACACTACCTTACCAAATTAAAAAGAGACAATCAGTAGAAAAGTTCTTGTTAAAAGCTTGTAATTACTGATGCCAGCAAGACACTGGAGGCCTGAAAAGTTCAAAACCTAAACGAAAGTTTTCGCAACTTAAAAGTTACCAAACACCAATTACAAAGAAAGGAAGAACATAGAAGAACCAATTACAAAATACAATAGAAAGTGGTAATAATCATAAAGGTTGGTATCCACTTGGTTTTTGTGCAGACAATTAAAATTTTCTAACATAGGCAGGAGGTAGAGAGAGCCGAAGCAGGGGTGGGATGTGAGACAAGCAGAGAAGGCAGCGCTTTGGGTACAGTTGGAGTGAGGAGAGAGTGAGACTGGGTTACATGTCTAGATAGAAAACAATAAAACCTGAAATGGCAAAGATTTTATCTGGGAGGAAGCCGCCCTTTGGACATGTTGAGGGAAGTTTGGGAAGGAAAAATGTTAATAAAACTGCAAGGAATTAGTCAAGGGGTTGTATATCTCATAGTTGTGGATGCTAAGGCTTAGAAACAATTCTATCAGCGACTAGAACAAGCTAGTAGTTTCCCAAATTTTCCTATGTATTTTATTTCTTTATTAAAGGACTGGTGGATTGTTCAGTGAGGGATCAATACAACACCAGAGAAGCCATAGTAATATTTGTAATAAAAAATATCTATCATGGGGGAATTTTTTTAATGATTCAAAATTGAAAACAAAATGTAAATCATCGTCAGTGAACTGTAATATTTAAAGGTATTTTCTGATGTAACAAACAATTACAGATAGAGTCATTCCAAGGGGCAGGGCAACTATATTAGGAGGAGAGGGGAAAGTAGAGAGAGTGGACCTGTTTAGTTTTGACGGCCAAAAAGCCAATCTGCCAAAATGATGCACACTATTAAATAGCCATGGATATGGCCAGGGGTGTATAAGGTAAGCTCATCTCTGGAGGCAAGTGAACAAAAGTACAAACTGAAATCATACAGAAATGAGGCAGCGCAGATTAGGAATCTAAGCAACTTTGAACAAGGGTAAATTATGACGAATAGGACAACTGGCTTATACAATGGTCCGAAACAGCAGGTTTATGGGGTGTTCCCCGTTACAGTCATTAGGACTCTCCACTACTGTCAGGTCGCTAGGGAGAATGATGGGACCTTCTGGTTCTACTTGTGGTGCCAGCAGACATTCTACGAACCCCGGCAGCGTATCCGCCACAAACTCACCTGTCGTCCGGGGAGAGCTGCGCTAGATCTTGCGCTGTATCTAGGAGTGGTTCGGAATTGCTGGGACTTGTGGTACATCTGAAGGGTGCCTGGTTGTTCTGCAGAAGTTCCAGCTCCTATCAGGTTGTCTGGAGGTGGAGTTCTGGCTGACTAAAATTTGCAGTTAACTAGCACTGTGGACCAGTTTGAAATCCCTTCATCCACTCGCCTCGCTGCATAGGTTGCTTGCTTTTATCTGTATTGTGTTGTTGTGACCTCGGGCTAGTTGTTGACAATTAACTGATATGCTTTTACTGCTTACTGATTTTTTTGCTCGTAGAAGTACCCCTCTAGTGTGATCGGCCTAGTTTACCACTTCTTTGTGTTTTCTGTTTGTCAGTCTGTTTGTGTTTCCATTCCCACACTTGATCCAGTGTATTTCGAGTCTTCAAGTAGTCGCCCCACGGTTTAGCTGGGGCAGTGGGGGGGGCATAGAAGGGACAGCAAGGTTGGGAACAAGCTCAGGCACCACTGTTCCCTGTCTTCTGTGTTACCCAACCCTAACAAAACTGGTCAAAGAAGAAAGAGAAAATTAGGTTTACCAAGCAACATATCATAGAGGCACCAAAACTTTTCACTACACATCCACCCCAAATGGAGAAGATGTCCAATCTCACAGAAAATCTTACTACAGCCACAAAAAGTCTGTATCTAGGGTTTTGGCGTAGCTTATCCCAGTGAAGAGTTGAAGTGCTACTAAACTTTGTGGGAAGACATTGAACACCCTCATGACAACTGGTCAATTTTTTTGTAGCCTACTATATTGGGCACAGTTATTGTGCCCAATCGCCCAATCACCCGCTGATCCAGAACGTCTACCAGAATGTTCTGACGAGGATTTGGAGCTGCGTCGTGAGATCGTGCATCCAATTCCGCGAGAGTTCACCTTTTCCTCCCGTTGCATGTAAGGATGTGATCTTGCGACACAATTGATTTTAATTCTGCTTTTTGTCCGAAATCAGTCGGGTAATCCGATGACCACGCCCCCTGATTTGTGTCGGCAGTGAAAAGCCGATTGTGCACAATCCATGTCGATGTGACGCCAAAAACCCTCGGCAATTAAGGCCATTCAGGGCCAATTCAGGGCAAAAATTGGGGAACCCAGTTGGAAAGCATCCGACGGACACTAAGTAAATGTGCCCGATGTGTCCATGCCAACAGTGCAAACATTTATCTGAGGACCATGGAGAAACAGGACATAGAGCTTAAGAAAGATGATGTATCCAAAATATATTAATAATGTTATTAAAATAAATAAAAAAAAATAAATAAAAAAAAAACAAAAAAATAAAAAAAAAAAAAAAAAAAAAAAAAAAAAAAAAAAAAAAAAAAAAAAAAATAACAATCTATGTCAATTAAGGTATAGACAGCTTGGACCCTCTGTCAGAGACATCCTATGATTTTCTGGGTCCTTATAGCGATAACGATTTGTAGGACTGATTCCAATGAATGAAGATGGAAAGTATTGAGATAGAATATTTATTCAAAAATTGGTTAAAGTAGGATATAGAAGGTAGGTTTTAAGGCTCTTCTCTTTTAAGGTATTAAAAGTATTTGTCTGACTTGTATTATGTAATCATCAGCTGTAAATTAAAAGCAGTTCATGGTCACAGATGTGATGGGACGACTAAACAGATGGGAAAAAATCCCAATGGGATGATCAGACACTAATGATACACAAACCAATAGCTGACTAGATATTAGAGAAAGGACATATGATCTAATAGCTCTGCTGTTGAGAGTGCACTGAGAAAAGGATACTGCAATCTGACTTGATAAAAAGTAGCATATACTTAACCAGCAATAACAGATTATAAATTTTAATGTATTTTGTATTATATGTTATTCTACAAATTTTCACAGGTTATTATGAAAGAGTATTTTTGTTGATAAGTATATTAAACATTATCTGCATAACTCAATGTAATACTGTTTATTAAGGCTGGGAACGACGTCAAAGTGCCATAGGAGGGGCTTCGGCACAGCCCCTTAGTATTGTGGGGTGCAGTCTCCACCAAGTCGAACCTGTTGTGGACACTTCACACCTGACTGAATTTTTTGCTGTTAGCTCTCCAAGGGTTTTCTGGCAGAGACGATAGTAAATGTGGCTGGCCAAGCGTTCCTTGCCTCTGCTCGCCCAAACAATCCCACACGTGTGGGGTGGGGCAGAAAAAGCTGAAAGAAAGATATGGGAAGCTTTTCATGCCTTCTATGCCAGAAGGCACTAATACATAATGAACCTCCCCAAAATTTTCTATTTGTCCCATTAAAGATTTCCCATGTATACATCCAATGTAAGCATAGATCAACTCAAATATCTGTTGGCTATTCGCACATCAAACAGTGGTGAATTAGAATTAATCTTAGATGAAGTATGTGTTATTCATACAGTGCACGATGTGCTCTGTGTTATGTAATTATTGACTGGTTTCCCAAAGGGAGCCAGAAACTCCTACCGTATCATACGATTTTGCTGAATCTTGTGCATATTTACTGGCACACAAACTAATTTCGAAGATGAGAATATTCACCTAAAGATAAAGGTAAATGACAATGTCTTCTCCAAGAGCACAAGAGTCAGGGGCAAATTACACAAGGGCTTGCACCAGTTATCTGGCGGTAATTTGCACATTTCTTTTCAGTGTGCAAACGTTTACACAGCCATTTAAAAAGTGCCTGCACCTCATTTGTGTCCCAACAAGATGGAGTCACTTTATGCTGTGGAAAAAAACCAGGAGCCAGGTAGATAAGAGATAACCATTCAGTACTTAATTCTGCCAGCAGACAGTCAAGCAGAAATTTTACCTTTCATGCTTGTAACTAAGGGTTTGCTGTGAATCGACCAGATAATAAAATGAAGTCAATGGCAAATATTTTCTTTATGCTGGAGGCATTCTGCAAATTGTGGATGATGTATGTTTTTTTTAATAAATTCCACAAAAAAAACTGCTCTTCTCAAAATCATCCATTTGCTATTTACACCCAGACTAAAAATACTCCTAGTAAAGTATGATGAAGTGTGCTCTCACAGAAGCACTGAGCAGTTGCAATGTCACACCAATGGACTCCTTTGTAACCAATTCTGTGAGCTATTATCAAAGGTTGCTAAGTTCTGGGGGACATAGAATATTTACTTTACCCAGGTCCCTGTATGTTTGAAATTGCTGGTAGTGGTATGTGTGTGAAGTGCTGCAAACATACTGGTCTACTTTCCCCCCCTGTACTTTGCGGTCACAAGGTTGAGACCAAGAGATCATACTTGGGACATTATATTACCAGTGGCCCATTAAAACTCCCACAGGCCCTACCAAGCTTCATAGGACTGACGGACCTGCCTGGTAGCTCATGTGGAGTCAGTGACCAATCTGCCCTCACTATGACAGATCAAAGTTTAGTGTTGACTAAGAACATGATTGCTGACACATTCGAATGATTAATATGCAGTGTGAAGAAAATAGAACTGTAAAAAATAATCCAAAACAGTTCGAAGGACAGAACATAAATAGGTGTGTCGTTTTGAGTGTTGTGGTACCAACTCTAGATTGCAGTAGATTAATAACAGCTTTGGCTGGCCGCCTCAGATAACTGTACTCAAGAAACACTATATTTCAGGATGAAGATCAGTTTCAGACATCTCTTGAGAGAAAGCCATGATGATACACAAATTATCAGAATTCAAAGAAGCAGTAGCATAAGGCCAATATAGTGGAGCAGTGGGAGAAGTAGTGGTGTGATCTAACTGTAAATGCTACGAAAGAGCTTAGAAACAGTGAGTGGGCAACCTTTTGGCTAGGTGTGTCAAATTCGCCAAAAAAACGAGCAAAAACTCGGGTGCTGTGTCACCTGTGGTCCAGATGTCCATCAGCGGCTTTCCCACCCTACTTAATAAATGTCCAGCAGCGGCCTCTCCTATAATCATAACATGTCAGCCGCGGCCTCCCCTATATAACATGTCCGTCAGTGGCCCTCCCCTATTAATAACATGTCCAGCAGCGGCTCCCACTTATTAATAACATTTCCTGCAGACGGCCTCCCCATATAATGAACATGTCCTCAGCGCGGCCTCCCTTCCCTAATAAAAAATACCTCCAGCGGCCCTCCCTTTGACTATTTAAAATGCCCTCCAGCGGCTTTACTTTCTCTTATAAAAGCCCCAAACGACTCCCCTTACTACCTAAAATACCCCTAGCGGCCTCCCTTATACTAAAATTACCCTAGTGGCCTCCCTTTGACTTACTAAAAACCCCTAGCGCCGCTCTCCTGTACTACTAAAATACCCCTGAGCCGCCTCCTTTGATACTCCACACAAAATAACCTAGCTGCCTCCCTTTACTACAAAAAAACATACCCTAGCTGCCTCCTTTACTACAAAAAAACTGCCTAGATGCTTCACTATTAATTAAATAATAACTAAACTTATATACTTACCAGTGATTGTCTTTCTCTCCTGTAGCTTTACTTGCAGGCGGCTCGGCACCTCCAGGTTGCACCGCGCGCACTCGGGTCACACTGACTGAAGTGACCTGACGTCAGGTCGCCTCAGTCACGTGAGAGCGCGCACATTGCAGCCTGAGAGCCGGGGGAGTTGCAGACGGGGGCGGACACGCGGCGCCGGACAGGTAAGAGAGGGGCAGAGAACACCCGGGAGGGACGGACAATTTACACAGGGACAGCACATTTACACAGGGAGGCGGGGGCGGAACCGCGGGCGCTGGGCCCCCGGCCGCGTTGTCACCAAAAATTGGCCTAACGCGTGTCAGTGCTGACACACGTGTCATAGGTTCGCCATCACTTGAGCTAGAAAGATCTAGGTCAGAAGTATCTTAAAGAGTACCCAAACTAGGAAAAAGGTTCCAGGGAACAAGGGTTAATAAACACAACACATAAGATCTTAAAGGATTTCAAGAACACTGTTAGTAAGGGCATTACTGAAATCAATAGTTATAAGCTCAAATATTTTACGTTATAAGGGTAGTTTAGTGTTTTAATTAACTATTTCTGGTGATTAAGGTCCAAGTTTAGTGGGTTGAACTCAAATCAACTATGTACCCTTAAGAATCCTATGCTGTCTTCACTACATAATGATACATTTTGCATCATCGAAGACAGAACTATGGTCACTGTTACACGCAAAAGGGAACTCATGATTAAACATGTATGCATTAGCTCCAACTAGGAGTGACAAAACAGAATATGTGTTAAGACTTTGGGAGAAACTGATAAGGTCTGTGACCCTTTGTAGCATAACAAAGCATGCAATTGGGTGGCTGAGTGAAGTAGCTCGTTCTGCCTGCAGTGATGAGAGTCCTTGGGTCTAGTCCCACCATTCAGCGTCAACAGCTCCAAAGAGTTTGTATTTCTTTCCGTGTTTGCGGTGGGTTCATCCCACATCCAAAAAATACTGGTAGGTTGCTTAGATTGTGAGCCACATGGGGAAAGGACCAATTGTCATGCTTTGTGCAGCGCTATGTAATCGGTGTGCGCTTATTCTAAATAAGAGAATTAAAAAATTTAAGAAAAGTTAGTTATTTCAGGTCTTACCATATAGATTTCAACCTACCCAAATGATTGAAATCTATCCAACTTTATTAAGAGCTTTTGAACTCCCAATATATAACAGATTTAATGTTGCAGGAATACCCCATTGACATTGTATACATATAAACTAGCTTATGTGTGTGTGTATTTAAAATAGAGTACACCGCGTTATTACGTTAGGCTGGCGAAGAGTGAAAGGTTCTTGCCAATTTACAGCACGCATGTCATGCTTGATGTCATTGGCTCATATCAAAGGTATGTAATAAAAATTCAATGCAGGAAATGACTAGTTTCTAAAGTGCACCTCTCCTATGACAATTGTATTATGAAACAGGTAAGGTTAAGATAACGGGCTTTGAAGATGTTTCTTATACTGAAAGTCTTGCTTGCAAGCACTTGTCAAGTACTAATTAGCATGTCAAAGAGATACTATTCCTTGTGAAGACTCTATTGAAGGGTTGTATCTATGACATGGGCTCTGTAGGGCAAATGCATTACGTGCCCACGAATCCAGATGGCCCATAAGACACTAGTAGGAATGGTGAAGTTTTTATTCTTGATCGTTTATCTAATAAATTTGCAATGAACTCATACAAAAGCAACATGTTAAAAGGCTTCTTGATTCACTTCAGTATTCTTGTGTTAAAACCTCATTGGTAATGGGCTTGAGTTGGAGCGTGTTAGCCAAAGAGTATGGTAGATAATGATGGCGTCAGTCAGTTGTTCTGTCGACCTCCGTACATGTGTCGTACGTGGAAGGGCTGCACTAGGCCTCATGCGCCATATTTAACATGCAAGTTCTAACGGAATTGTGTTGCACGCCTTGATGATTGAAGTGCACAATACAAAAATCTGGCAGGAGGGCCAATCCAATTCATGAAGAACGTGCACACAAATACTGAATGGGGCGCACTCTGCACCATAAACAGGAATCATTTAGTTTGCAGTTTCATTTGTTAGTAAAATTGCCCCATCCTTTAAATAAAAGGCAATTATAACAATTTCACAACATCCTACAGACAATTTTGTTCTATGTGTTAACATTGTGTGCAAATCATATCATACGGGGAACATTACTAAGGGCTGCGTGTCAGTGTTCTGTTCGGACTTTGAATATTCTTTCTACTGCAAAAAAGGTGCAAACGCCCTGTGTTAAAAACAGCAACAACAAAGCTGCCAGTGGCATGTAACTCCCAATGCCACAATGTAACATATCATGTGCAAAAATTGCCTTATGCTGCTATACTGTTTACTGTCTGACAGTATATGGGTTGTATCAATCAGACCCCCAAGGGTTAAAGCACCCGTAGGGAGTCCAAAAATAATTTTAAAAAAGTTAATATAAAAAACAAAAAACTAAAAGTTCCTATCACCTCCCTTTCCCTAGAACTGATATGAAAATAAACAATGAAAATCCTAAATATTTTAAATATTGCCACATCCCAAAAGTCCCAATATATCAATATATAAAAATGGTTTTCATGGTGGTGAACCCTGTAACAGAAAAATTTCCAAAATGCTACTTTATCATTTTCGAAACTCGTAAAAAAGTAAATAAAAAGTGATCAAAAGGTCCCACAAATGCTATCAATGACACCTTAAACATCTCAATATGCCAAAATATGAAAAAGTTATTAGCATCAGAATATGGCAAAATGAAGAAATTATTTTTCATACAAAACATTTTTTGAAAACCTATTAAAACCTATTTAAATTTGGTATTGCCATGATCTAAGTGTCCCTAAGAATAAAGTAGAGGTGTCATTGACTATCGTGATCCCAGGTGTTACTATGGGAGCCAGGCTGTCACATATAACTGGGATCTGGGTGATACAGCAATTCATCTTCTGAACCCGGGCATCACCATGACATAACCATACACCATGGTGCAGTACCGTATTTTTTGGACTATAAGACGCACATTTTTTCCCCAGAAGATGGGGAAAAAACTGTGGTGCGTCTTATAGTCCAAATGTACAGAGTGCCGGCATCTCAGCCCTCCACTGCAGGAGAGAATGGAGGACAGCACATGGCAGTAAGCGCAGGGGCAGTGCTGAGCTCGGCTCCACACACAGCTGCTGCCTCTTAGTTTCTATGAGCAGCGGAGCTCATGCAGGGCACACAGACTGTGACACCACTTCCAGGTTATCAGATGAAGGGAAGCAGAAGCCACGCCCCCTCAGCACGGAGCTCTCACTGTGACTGATGCCGGTCAGGTCACTGTCTTCTCCCAGAGTCCCAGCTGCTCTGCTGCAGGGGCATCAAATAACACTAAAGAGGGGACAGGACCTGTGACCAGTACTGGAGTCTCTGCTCCTGTGCCTGCTGTGCTCTTCTCACAGGTGTGTGAAACTGAACAATTCCCAAACAGTGCTTGTACAACGTCACAGGAGCTTACAGTCTATGTCACCCCCTGTGTCCCCTCCTCCTAATAGATTGTAAGCTCTTGTGTTCATTGTACAGGCATTGTCACCTCCTGTGTCTCCTCCTCCTCATAGATTGTAAGCTCTTGTTACCATTGTACAAGCGCTGTCACCTCCTGTGTCCTCCTCCTCATAGTGTGTAAGCTCTTGGGCCATTGTACAAGCATTGTCACCTCCTGTCCTCCCCTCCTCATAGATTGTAAGCTCTTGTTACCATTGTACAAGCGCTTTCACCTCCTGTGTCCTCCTCCTCATAGAGTGTAAGCTCTTGGGCCATTGTACAAGCATTGTCACCTCCTGTCCTCCCCTCCTCATAGATTGTAAGCTCTTGTTACCATTGTACAAGGACTGTATTCTCCGTGGTCCTCCTCTCCTCATAGATTGTAAGCTCTTGACCAATTGTACAAGGACTGGCTCACTCCTGTTGTCCATCCTACCTCATGATTGGTAAGCTCTTGTGGCCAGGTAACAAGGCTTCACCATCCTGTGCCTCCTCCTCATAGGTGTAAGTTTGGGCATTGTACAAAGCATTGTCACCTCCTGTCCCTCTCCTTCATAGATTGTAAGCTCTTTTTGTTACCATTGTACAAGCGACGTGTCACCTCAGTGTCCTCCTCACTCATAGAGTGTAAGCTCTTGTGGCATTGTACAGCATTGTCACCTCCTCTGTCCCCCTCCTCTAGATTGTAAGCTCTTGTGACCATTGTACAATCACTGTCATCTCCTGTGTACCTCCTACATAGGATTGTAAGCTCTTGTGACTATTGAACAAGCATGTGTCACCTCCTTGTGTCCCTCCTCCTCATAGATTGAAGCTCTTGGACCATTGTACAAGCATTGTCACCGCAGTGCCCTCCTCCTCATAGATTGTAAGCTCTTGTGACCATTGTACAAGCATTGTCACCGCCAGTGCCCCTCCTCCTCATAGATTGTAAGCTCTTGTGACCATTGTCACATATACAGCCCTGGCAACTCTTGAGACCCCCTGACTACGTGCCAGCATAAATCTATCTAAAGAGCCATAATTCCCATCACTAATTCTGCCCCCAACACTGGTTGGCTGAGCTTGGTGCTAGCCCATCAGTGTTGGGTCAAAGGAACCACAATCCCCCCCCTACCACCAAGTGTTCTGTGTAGTGCTGAATCTGACAGAACACTTGTACTGTCAGCACGGGAGTCATCCTTCAGCATCAGGTAACAGTGTCCCATAAAATGTCCCCTAATAAAGTCTCCCCATTAATTCTCCCCGAACACAGTACACTATTAAAACTTCACCAAATGTCACACAATGGCCCCTAATAAAAGTATCCCATACACAGTCCCCTTAGTCTACATTCACATGAACGTGTGCCCGCCGTACGTAGCACGGCGGGCACACGTTGATGCCCGGGAGAGGAGGAGGGGGTGAGGGCTGCTCGCCCCTACCCCTTTCCAAAGAGAAACATGGCTGCAACGCCCCGTAAGGCGCTGCTACTTTACTGTTACTTTATTAAATATTTTAGCACACTATTTGGGGAAAAACACATTTTTTCTTATTTTTCCACCTCTAAAACCTAGGTGCGTCTTATGGTCCAGTGCGTCTTATAGTCCGAAACTATAAGGTCCAGTGCGTCTTATAGTCCGAAACACCTTATGACATACAGTAACATCAAGGTGTGGGAAAAAAACAAACTATCTCTGTATATTCATATTCATTGATTTTCTATTAATAAAACTAGTTTGGTTTTCATTAATAACACATTTTATACTTTACACAATCTCCTACAAGAAAAGTAATATACATCCTTTAATTTATTTTATGTTACAATAAAACACCACTTACTGTATGTAGTCTTCATACACAGACCAATAAAAGTCGTAAAGATGGTATTTTGTTAAGGAAGATTTCTACAAAAATGTTTTTTGACTTGTGGATATGAGAACACTGTCATCAGCTTGTTTGCTACTCCGAGGTTAAATAAATTCCTCTACTTTCTTTCTGAGCTGTAATAGTCCCATCTTGTATTAAATGGCTTCCTCCAAGGCTGATGTTGTTGTTGAGAGATATACTTTGTATTGGGCCTAAAAGGATTAGATGAGCTATGTACACATTAGTCATCTATCACATATCGCCATGGGAACTTTCATGAACAAATCTTGCAGCAAACTCAATCATACATGTTAAATTACCGGCGTATGGTTACCTTTTTTGTTAACAGCTCATTATGCAAATTACATTACAAATATTAAAACTCCAGGGCTCAGTTAATGAAGTAGATTCAAAAGTTAGCTGGAAATACCGGTGATATTTTACCTTGAAAAGAGATTTGGCTTTCCCAATCTGTCTTTTGCAGGGAATACAGCAAATATTTTCTTACATCTTAATGAGGTTACATTAGGTAATTTCTTGGAGGAAGGAAAAGAATCCATGCTGAGATTGTATCATTTTCTTGTTTTTAAAATTCATAGGCACATTTTACATTTTGCTTAGATAGTCAAGACATATTAACCAATTAAAAAGAGACAATCAGTAGAAAAAGTCTTGTTAAAATGCTTGTAATTCTGATGCCAGCAAGACACTGGAGGCCTGAAAGTTTCAAAACCTAAACGAAAGTTTCTGCACTAAAGTTACCAAAACCAATTACAAAGAAAGGGAAGAACCAATTACAAATAAATAGAAAGTGGTAATAATTCATAAAATGTTGTTATCCACTTTGGTTTTTGTGCAGAAATTAAAATTCTAACATAGGCAGGGTAGGAGGAGAGCCGAAGCAGGGGTGGGATGTGAGACAAGGCAGAGAAGGCAGCTGCTTTGGGTACAGTTGGAGTGAGAGAGAGTGAGAGGTAACATGTCTAGATAGAAAAAATAAAAACCTGAAATGGCAAAGATTTTAATCTGGGAGGAGCCGACCCTTTGGACATGTTGAGGGAGTTGGGAAGGAAAATTGTTAATAAAACTGCAAGGAATTAGTCAAGGGGTGTATTCTCAATATTGTGGATGCTAGGCTATGAAACAATTCTTATCAGCTGACTAGAACAAGCTAGTAGTCTTCCCAAATTTTCCTATGTATTTTATTTTTTATTTCAAAGACTGTGGATGTTCCATGAGGGAATCAATACAACACCAGAGAAGCCATAGTAAATATGTAATAAAAATATCTATTCATGGGGGAATTTTTTTAAATGATTCAAAATGAAAACAAAATATAAATCATCTGTCAGTGAAATGTAATATTTAAAGGTATTTTCTGATGCTACAACAATACAGAATAGAGTCTTCCAAGGGGGCACACTATATTAGGAGGAAAGTAGAGATGAGTGGACCTGTTTAGGTTTGACGGCCAAACAGCCAATCTGGCAAAATGATGCACCTATTAAATAGCCATGGCTAGTGGCCAGGGGTGTATCAGGTAAGCTCATCTCTGGAGGCAAGTGAACAAAAAGTACAAAATGAAATCTACAGAAATGAGGCAGCATTAGGATCTAAGCAACTTTGACAAGGGTCAAATTATGACGAATAGACAACTGGATTATACAATGTCCGAAACAGCAGGTTTATGGGGTGTTCCCCTGTATACAGTCATTAGGACCTCCCAATACTGTCAGGTTCGCTAGGGAGAATGATGGGACTTCTGGTTCTTCTGCTGGTGCCAGCAGCATTCTCCGACCCCCGGCGCGTATCCGCACAAACTCCACCTGTCGTCCCGGACAGCGGCTGCTAAGATCTTGCGCTGTCTAGGAGTTGTGTTCGGAATTGCTGGGACTTGTGGTACCTCTGCATGGTGCCTGGTTGTTCTGCAGAAGCTTCCAGCTCCTATCAGGTTCTGGAGGTGGAGTTCTGGCTGCATAAATTGCAGCTTCACTAGTCACCTGTGCCAGTGTTTGAAATCCCTTCATCACTCGCTCGCTGCATTAGGTTGACTTGCTTTTTATCTGTATCTGTGTTGTTGTGACCTCGGCTAGTTTTTGACATTGACTGATTACTGCTTACTGCTTACTGATTTTGCTCTTGAAGTACCCTCTCGTTGTGACTCCGGCTAGTTTACCCTTCTTTTGTGTTTTATGTTTGTCAGTCTGTTTGTGTTTCCATTCCCACACTTATCCAGTGTATTTCGAGTCTTCAAGTAGTCGCCCCACGGTTTAGCGTGGGGGGGGCTATAGAAAGGGACAGAGGTTGGGACAAGCTCAGGGCACACTGTTCCCTGTCTTCTGTGTTACCCAACCCTAACAAATACTGGTCAAAGAAAGGAAAATTAGTTTACCAGCAACATTATCATAGGCACAAATTTTCACTAATACACATCAAAATGGAGAAGATGTCCAATCTCACAGAAAATCTACTACAGCACAAAAAGTCTGGTCCTAGGTTTTGGCGTAGCTTATCCAGTGAAGAGGTAAGTGACTACCTAAACTTTGTGGAAGACCTTGAACACCCCTTCATGACACTGGTCATTTGTAGCAATATATTGGGGCACATTTACTTGTGCCCCAATCCGCCAATCACCGCTGATCCAGACCGCTGATCCAGAATGTCTGACGAGGATTTGGAGCTGCGGTCGTGAGATCGTGCATCCAATTTCCTGCGGAGTTCACCTTCTTCCTCCCGTTGCATGTAAGTGCTGATCTTGCGACACAATTTGATTTTTAAATTCTGCTTTTTGTCCGAATCAGTCGGGTCATCCGATGACCACGCCCCCTGATTTGTGTCGCATGAAAGCCGATGTGCCACAATCCGATCGAGTGCGCCAAAAACCCTGGGCAATTCAAGGCACATTCAGGGCAATTCAGGGCAAAAATTTGGGAAACCCGATGGAAATGCATCCGACGGACCCTAAGTAAATGTGCCCGATTGTGTCCTGCCACAGTGCAAACATTTATCTGAGACCATTGGAGAAACAGGACATAGAGCTTAAGAAGATGATGTATCCTAAAATTATATATATATGTTTATTTTAACAATCTATGTCAATTAAGTATAGACAGCTTGAGACACCTCTGTCAGACACCTCTGATGTCCTTATAGAGATACGATTGTAGACTGATTCCAATGAATGACAGATGGAAATGTATTTGTAGATAGAATATTTATTCAAAATTGTTAATAGTAGGAAATAGAAGGTAGGTTTAAGGCCTCTTTTAGGTACTTAAAAGTATTTTTCTGACTTGTATTATGTAATTCTTGAGCTTGTAAATAAAAGCAGTTCATGGTCACAGATTGGACTGGGACTAAACAGATGGGAAACAATCCCACATGGCGATGGATCAGACACTAAGCTCACAACACACTAGCTGACTAGATATTAGAAATGACATATGATAATAGCTCTGCTGTTGAAGAGTGCACTGAAGAAAAGGATACTGCATCCTTGATAAAAGTATGCATCATACTTTAACCCAGCAATAACAGATTATTAATTTTAATGTATATTATATATGTTATTCTACATTTCCATGTTATTGATGAAAGATGTATTGTTGTTAGATAAGTACAGGCGGTCCCCTACTTAAGGACACCCGACTTACAGACGACTCATAGTTACAGACGGACCTCTCTGCCCACTGAGACCTCTGGTGAAGCTCTCTGGAGGCTTTACTATAGTCCCAGACTGCAATGTCCAGCTGTAAGGTGTCTTTAATGAAGCTTTATTGATAATCCTTGATCCAATTACATAAAAAAAATTTTAACTCCAATTGTCACTTGGGCAAAAAAAAAAAAAAAATTGTCTGGAGCTACAATTATAAAATATACAATTCCGACTTACATACAAATTCAACTTAAGAACAAACCTACAGAACCTATCTTGTACGTAACCCGGGGACTGCCTGTATATCTAAACATTATCTGCATAACTCAATGCTAATACTGTTTATTAAGGTGGAACGCTGTCAAGTGCCATATGGAGGGGCTTCGGCACCAGCCTCTTAGTATTTGTGGGTGCAGTCTCCACCAAGTCGAACCTGTTTGGACCACTTCTAACCTGACTGAATTTTTTGCTGTAGTCTCCAAGGGTTTTCTGGCAGAGACTATAGTAAATGTGGCTGGCCAGGCGTTCCTGCCTCTGCTCGCCCAACAATACCCACAGTGTGGGGTGGGGCAGAAAAAGCTGAAAGTAAAGATATGGGAAGCTTTTCATGCCTTCTCTGCCAGAAGGCATAATACATAATGAACCTCCCCCAAATTTTCTATTTGTCCCATTAAAGATTTCCATGTATACATCCATGTAAAGCATTAGATCAACTCAAAATCTCTGTGGCTATTGCACATCAACAGTGTGAATTAATCTTAGATGACAGTCTGTGTTATTCATACATGCACCGATGTGCTCTGTGTTATGTAATTTTATTGACTGTGTTTCCAAAGGGAGACAGAAACTCCTACCGTATCATAGATTTTGCTGAAATTTGTGCATATTTACTGGCACACAAACATAATTTCGAAGATGAAAATTCACCTAAAGATAAAGGTAATGACAATGTCTTCTCCAAAGGCACAAAGAGTCAGGGGCACATTAACCAAGGGCCTTGCACCAGTTATCTGGCGGTATTTGCACTTTCTTTTCAGTGCAAACTGCTTTACACAGCCATTTAAAAAGTGCCTGCACCTCATTTGTGTCCCACACGACTGGAGTCCTTTATTGCTGGGAAAACCAGGAGCCAGGTAGACTTAAGATAACCATTCAGTACATAATTCTGCCAGCAGATCAGTCAGCATAAATTTTACCTTTACATGCTTGTAACTAAGTGTTGCTGTGAATCGACCAGATACATAAACTGAAGTCAATGGCAAATATTTTCTTTAATGCTGGAGGCATTCTGCAAATTGTGTGATGTTTTTTTTAATAAATTCCACAAAAAAAACTGCTCTTCTCAAAATCACTCCATTTTGCTCATGTATACACCACTAAAAAATACTCCTAGTAAAGTATGTATGAAGTGCTCTCACAGAAGCACTGAGCAGTGCAATGTCACACTCAATGGACTCCATTTGTTAACCAATTCTGTGAGCTATTATAAAGAGTTGCTCAAGTTCTGGTGGACATAGAATATTTACTTACCCAGGTCCTGTATGTTTTGAAATTGCTGGTAGTGTATGTGGTGAAGTGCTGCAACATACTGGTCTACTTTTCCCTGTTACTCTTGGCCTGGTCACAAGTGTTTGAGACAAGAGACTCAATACTTTGGGGACATTATATTACCAGTGGCCCACTTAAAACTCCCACAGGCCTACCAAGCTTCATGACTGATTGACGACCTGGTAGCTCCATGTGGAGTCAGTGACCAATCTGCCCCTCACTCTGAACAGAAATCAAAGTTTAGCTGTGACTAAGAACATGATGTGAACATTACAATGATTACATATGCAGTGAAAAGAAATATACATGTAAAAAATAATCCAAAACAGTTCAGAAAATATTGTGGTACCTCAGATTAGAAAGAAAATAACAGGCTTATGTAGGCCAGTAGATCAAACTATACTAATAGAAACATACTATATGTTCAGTATAAGAAAGATCCAGTTTCAGACATTCTCTTAGAGAAAGCCATGTATGATACACAAATTATCAGAATTCCCAAGCAAGCAGTATGCATAAGGCCAATATAGTGGAGCAGGTGGAGAAGTAGTTGGTGATCTACACTGTCAAATGCTACAGAAAGAGCTAGAACAGTGATGGGCAACCTTTTGAGCTATGTGTGTCAAAATTCGCCAAAAAAACGAGCAAAACTCGGGTGCTGTGTCACCTGTGTCCAGATGTCCAGCAGCGGCTTCCCCTTATTAATAACATGTCCAGCAGCGGCCTCTCCTTATTAATAACATGTCCAGCAGCGGCCTCCCCTTATTAATAACATGTCCTGCAGTGGCCTCCCCTTATTAATAACATGTCCAGCAGCGGCCTCCCCTTATTAATAACATGTCCTGCAGCGGCCTCCCCTTATTAATAACATGTCCTGCAGCGGCCTCCCTTCCCTAATAAAATACCCCAGCGGCCTCCCTTTACTATTAAAATGCCCCTAGCGGCTTTCCTTCTCTTATAAAATGCCCCAACGGCCTCCCTTTACTACTAAAATACCCCTAGCGGCCTCCCTTTACTACTAAATTACCCCTAGTGGCCTCCCTTTACTACTAAAATACCCCTAGCCGCCTCCCTGTACTACTAAAATACCCCTAGCCGCCTCCTTTTACTACTAAAATACCCCTAGCTGCCTCCCTTTACTACAAAAAATACCCCTAGCTGCCTCCCTTTACTACAAAAAATACTGCTAGCTGCCTCACTTTAAATATAATATAATAATAAACTTATATACTTACCCAGTGATGTCTTCTTCCCTGTAGCTTTACTGCAGGCGGCTCGGCACCTCCAGGTTGCACCGCGCGCCTCGGGTCACGTGACTGAAGTGACCTGACGTCAGGTCGCCTCAGTCACGTGACGAGCAGCGCACATTGCAGCCTGGAGGAGCCGGGGGAGTTGCAGACGGTGGGCGGACCAACGCGGCGCCGGACAGGTAAGCAGGGGGCAGAAACACAGGGACGGGACATTTACACAGGGACAGCACATTACACAGGGAGGGGGGGCGGACCGCGGGCGCTGGGCGGCCGCGTGTCACCAAAAATGGCTACGCGTGTCAGTGCTGACACACGTGTCATAGGTTCGCCATCACTGAGCTAGAAGATTCAGTCAGCAAGGTATCTTAAAGAGACCAAATAGTAAAAGGTCCAGAAAAGGGTTAATAAACACAAACACATAAGATCTTAAAGGAATTTTCAAGAACACTGTTAGATAAGGGCATTATTGAAATCCAATAGTTATAAGCTAAAATTTTTTACTTCTAATTAAGGGTAGTTTAGTGTTTAGAACTTAATATTTCTGGTGGATTAAGGTCCAAAGATTTTAGTGGGTTGTAACTCAAATTCAAATATGTACCTTAAGATCCTCTGCTTGTCTTCACGTAATAATGATAACATTTTTGATATCAGAAGACAGAACTATGGTCACTGTATACAGCATAAATGGAACTCAATGATAAAATAGTATGCAATTAGCTCCCACTAGAGGTGACAAAAAGAATAATGTTTTAAGACTTTGGGAGCAACTGTATAAGGTCTGTTGACCTTTTGTAGCATAACAAAGATGCAATTTGGGTGGCTGAGTGAGTAGCGCTTCTGCCTGCAGTGCTGGAGTCCTGGGTTCTAGTCCCACCCAGGTCAACATCTCCAAAGAGTTTGTATGTTCTCTCCGTGTTTGCGTGGGTTTCATCCCACACTCCAAAACATACTGGTAGGTTGCTTAGATTGTGAGCCCCATGGGGACAGGGACCAATTTGTCATGCTTTGTGCAGCGCTATGTAATCTGTGTGCGCTATATAAATAAAGAATTAAAAAATTTAAGAAAAAGTTAGTTATTTCAGGTCTTACCCAGTATAGATTTCAACCTACCCAAAGATTGAACTCTATCCAACTTTATTAAGAGCTTTGAACTCCCAATATATTAACAGCATTTTAATGTTGCAGGAATCCCATTGAATATTGTATCATTTAAACTATGCTTATAGTTGTGTGATATTTAAAATAGAGTAACCGCTTACTTACTTTAGGCTGGCTGAAGAGTGAAAGTTTCTTGCCAATTTACAGCAGCATTCATTTGATGTCATTGTGCTCCATATAAAGGTATGTAAAAATTCAATGCAGGGAAATGTACTAGTATTCTAAAGTGCACCTCCTCCTACTGAAATTGTATTCTGAACAGGTAATGGTTAAGATTACAGAGGCTTTGAAGATGTTCTCTTATACTGAAATGTCTGCTTGCAAGCACTGTCAAGTAATACATTAGCATGTCAAAGAAGAATCCTTATTTCCTTGTGAAGACTCTATTTGAAGGGTTGTACTCTCTGACATGGGCCTCTGTAGGCAAATGCATTACGTGCCACTAATCCAGATGTGCACTATAGCATATAGTAGATTGGTGAAGTTCTTTTATTCTTGTATTTTATCTAATAAATTTGCAATGAACTCATACTAAAAGCAACATTAAAAGGCTTTCTGTATTCATTCAGTATTCTTGTTTAAAACCTCATTGGGTAATGGGCTTGAGTATGAGCTGTGTTAGCCAAAGAGTATTGTAGATAATGAGGCGTCAGTCAGTTTTCTGTCGACTCTCCGACATTAGTGTCGTACGTGGAAGGGCTGCACTAGGCCTCATGCGCCATATTTAACATGCAAAGTCTAACGGAATTGTGTTGCACGCCCTATGTTGAAGGTGCACCAATAAAAAAATCTGTGCAGGAGGCGTCCAATTCATGAAGAACGTGCACCACAAATCCTGAATGAGGCGCACTCTGCACCATACACAGGAAATTTCATTTAGTGCAGTTTGCATTGCTGTTAGTAAATGTGCCCCAATCACTTTTAAATAAAGCAATTATACCATTTCACAACATCCTACAGCCATTTTTTTCTATGTGTTAAATTGTGTGCAAATCATATTCATACTGGGGCACATTTACTAAGGGCTGCGTGTCAGTTTTCTGTCGGACTTTGCATATTCTTTCTACTGCAAACTGTTTGCACATTTAAGAAGTGTCTGCACCATAAATATGTCGCACGCAACCGTTTTGTGGCGTAGCTGCACTAGGTACCATGCAACACAAATTAGGGGGTTTTCGGTGCTCCGTCAGACCGTGCACCAGATTTAACATCCAAAGTCTGTCTCAAGCCCTATGTTAAAGGCGCATAACAAAAAAGTTGGTGAACTCTGCCGGTGCACTTCAGGGAAGCGCCAGATTCATGATTTCTGTTGCACGTTTTTAATGAATCTGGCGCCCTCTGAATTATACATAGGTAACTCACTTCTAGTGAGTTTGCACTAATCTTAGCAAATGTGCCCCACAGTGCTATCTATTACTCATCTAAATATGTAGCCATCCTTAACTTTGATTTGATAATATTCTGTAAAGAATCATTTAAAAAATGCTATTGAAATCAATAGAAAAGGTAAATTTAGAGATGGCTGAAAATTTTGGCTTATTGATTTATGTATTGTTTTTTATTATTAGCCACATTAATATTAGAAATTATGCGGGCACTAAATAGAAAATAATAACTTACGGCTACAGTGTATATTATTTATTGAGAGGATGTCGTATCTATTATAATGTATTTAGGGGTCACAATGTAATTTCAGATATATGAAAGGTACAGCACCAGTGGCGTAACTAGGAATAAGTGGGCCCCATAGAAAAGTTTTGGCGGAGGACCCTCCCCCCACTGGTCCTCAGTTTTACAGTCTCTGTTATTCTCCATAATGGAAGACAATAATGGAAACCCTTGATGGTGGGGAGAACCTAGCCGTATGGCAGCTCCCTGCTAAGCACTAGTGTATGGGCCTTATCTCCCTATCAGTGACTAGTGTTGGATGCAGCAGCAAGCCAGGAGGTTTAACTGCTTGTCTGAAGAACCATTAGCTGCATGAAAGCAGTGTAAGGATTAAATCTCTGGACTTGTTGCTTCAATTAAATAAAGTCACTAAACTAAACTAAAGCAGGAACATGAGCAGCAGAAACTCCCAATACACGGGCCAGTCTCTGCAGAAACCCCCAATGCACACCTTAGCAGAACATGTGCACCTAAAGGGATGCGTTAGTGATTAGTCGGAGATTGTAATAATCACATTTATTACTGATGTGCGTCACAATAGTGTCCTGGCACCTAGCTATTACATATCTCAGTATCTGCAGAACCTTATTATACACAATCTCAGATTAATGCAGAAATGAAGTGGTGGGGGAAAATACGTGGGAATGCTGCAGAGGGGATGGGGGTCTATATGTGTTTTAGGGCAAACAGAGCTTCAGGACACTATACGGTTAAAGAAGCCTGTGACAAGGCAGACACTCAGGAGAGAGGAGGACTTATCTGTGGCTGATTCCCAATCTGCTATGGAGGGCACTGCTTCTTCTCTTCAGATGATAATCCCTCTCCTCTGTATTTAGTTAAGTCTCTTGCGTTGCTGACATCCAGAGCAGAGATCGGCTACAGGCAGACAGTCTCCACCCCTCCCTCTCGCATGGAGGAGCGTGCTTCAAGGAAGTAGAGGGTGGTGCCCATCCCTAAATCCAACCCTGAGCACCAATGCATACAATTATGGTCCAGACCTCTTATATCTCATTTATCTTGAAATTGTTAAACTATATTATGGGAAATTCACTTGAGTTGTATGCAGGAGGAATGCATACAGTGGGTGCGGAAAGTATTCAGACCCCTTTAAATTTTTCTTACCAATTGCAGCTAATTGGTAAAATAAAAAAAGTTATTTTTTGCTCATTAATGTACACTCTGCACCCGATCTTCACAGAAAACAAACAAAAAAAAATTATATATTTTTGCCAATTTGTGAAACAAGTAAAACTGGAATGATTATATGTATTCAGACCATTTGCTGTGACACTGATATTTAACTTACATGCTGTCCATTTCCTTCTGATCCTCCTTGAGATGCTTCTATTCCTTTATTGGAGTCCAGTTGTGTTTAATTAAACTGATTGGACTTGATTAGCAAAGGTACACAACTGTCTGTAAAACACCTCATAGCTGACAGGGCATGTCTGAGGACATGAGAATCATGAGGTCTAAGGAACTGCCCAATGAGCTCAGACACACAATTGTGGCACAAATCTGGTCAAAGTTACAAAAGAATTTCTGCAGCACTAAGAGCATAGTGGCCTCCATAATTCATAAATTGTAGACGTTTGGGATGACCACAACTCTTCCTCCACCTGCCATCCAGCCAAAGTAAGCAATTGTGGGAGAAGAGCCTTGGTGAGAGAGGTAAAAAAGAACCCCAAGAACCTCACAAGATCTATCAAAGATCGACTTGTGAATAGTCACTTTGTAGCACCTAAACCAAGGGGTACTTGGCTGGATAGGCAGGTCGTTGGAAATTTTAGGTGTTAAGGCTGCATTGCATGTCCATACATGCAGACAGGTAAAACCTTCACGAGTAACGTCACAGGCAAAATCTATAACATCCAAAAAGACATAAACTGTAAGAGTACTGGGGTTATTTATAAGGTTATCTGTAAATGCGGTCTGGAATACGTAGGGAGAACCTACAGAGAATTACGCAGAAGAGTGGGGAAACACCTGGGGGAACTCACACCGGAGAGATAAACCACTTGCGAATCATGTCTGGACATACCATAATGGTGATGCAACCGCCCTGCGTTTTATGGGGATTGACACTGTCCCTTATCCAACGAGAGGGGGCAACTGGGACAAACTTATCCTCCAAAGAGAGGCTAGATGGATCTTTACCCTAGATACCATTGGCCCCAATGGCCTGAATGACCAAATTGTATTTTCCCCATTTCTATAATCATGTCTATTGATCTCTCTGTAGCGATCCTGCTTAGATACCTACTTAAACTACAGGGCCGTCGTTATTATTCATTACTACTCCTTCTGTTCGTACTGACTCAGGTCCATCTGACTATGCTCACCTCTGCCCTCGTGGGAAACACAGGTATGCATTAGATGGCCACCTTGCATATGCATTTAGTGATCAGCAATGACCGGAACTCAGTGTGAGCACTTTCCCTATGTTTTTTCTTTTCTTTGCTTTGATCATTATCAAAGTTTTGGTGCACTTCGAGCCTCTTTGTCTGTCTGTTTTTACCTGCTGTCCGTTCAGCCACCATGACCTATAGTGGTATTCACGCCCATAAAGGGGATGGGCGATGTAACGTTGCTATGTCAGCGCGATAAACAAACTCACACGCAGTAACTGGCGCATGCGCAGTACCGTTTCGTCGGCTGCTCCTTGCTTCAGTCCACCATCGGGACTAGGGACAAGCGGCTTTATTATTGTCTCTCGGGCATCAGCTCACAGCAAGCCCGTTAAATTAGTTACATGCATGCCTCTTGCGATTTCAACCTGAGCCGAGTATCTGGCAGGTTGCTTCATTTATTTACAAATCCCTCTGAAGAGTCTATTTGACGAAACGCGTCAGGGTACATGGCGATTTTAGGGGGCATGCTCTAAATGTACAGGGTCAGCTGTGGACAGTCCTTGTAAGGGCAGGAGTCAATTGGGGCAACATAGGGACAAATGTCCACCTGTCACCCCTGATCTCCGGCCCGGAAGCGTACTGATGTCAGAATCACGGTAAGGGTATTGTTTTCCCTATACTCGACGTCTAAGCTTACACCGAGACCTGTGAGGATACGGTACTCAATAAGGTTTAAATTTATTGTTTTTCCTTATATCATTCTACTAGCACATGTCACTTTAGTGTGGTTTTATGTGTACTAAATAAAAGTTATATTTTAGCATATTTCTACTCCAATACACCCCTAATTAGCTTTTTTCTCACCTTCCAACAAGATAAAGACCCTAAGCTAAAATAACAAAGCAATGGCTTCAGAACAACTCTGTGATCATGCTTGACTGGCCCAGCCAGAGCCCTGAGCTAAACCCAATAAAGCATCTCTGGAGAGACTTGCAAAATGGCTTCCACCAATGTTCTCCATCCAACCTGAGGGAACTGGAGAGTATCTGCAAGGAAGAATGCAGAGGATCCCCAAATCCAGGTGTGAAGAACTTGTTGCATTATTCCCAAGAAGACTTATGGCTGTACTAGCTCAAAAGCTGCTTTTATGCAATACTGCGCAATATCAACATATGATATTTAAGTTTTTCTTGTTTATGAAATTAGCAGAAATATCTACATTTCTGGGGGGTTTTGTCACAATTGGGCGCAGAGTGTATATTAATGAGCAAAAAGAATAACTTTTTTTTATCTTAACAATTGGCTGCAATAAAATTAAGATTGCTTTCCTACCCTCTGTATATACACAGTATAAGAGTAACAGGACTGTGTTATGCCCATATATACAAGATGCAAGTATTTTTACTATGCAGCACCCATGTACACTGAATGATAGTAGTTGTTTTGTGCTGTGTCTATGCATACAGAAAAAGACTAATCATAGAGTTATGTGCCCATATATACAGGATAGAATTATTAATAATATGCTGTGTCAATTTTACAGACTACTTACTATGCATGGCTCATAGACACCGGATAGAAGTAGTAGTATTATGCTACATTCATACATGCAGGTAAAAGGAATAGAGCTTTTCGTTATTAACAGAACTATTCCTTAATAGCTTATTGTGTTAGAAGGTATTCACACTATTAGTCCAATAATGTGTCTTACCTGCTACTATTTGACCAGCAGTGTTGTCCACTAGCATGTTGTGTGGGAGACTGTTCAGACTTGTGTGAAATAATGTGTTCAATTCATTCAATGCATTTTGTGTTTGGGAGGTATTCACACATGTGCAATGCACTACATTTTATCTGGTGAAATAATTGGTACATTCCGTCGGGCAACATTCGCATTACATGTTTGGCAGAGAGTTGTACCTGCCAATGCAGGGTGTGCCAGATTCAGAATTTCTTGCTCTCTGCACTGCCGCAACAACTTTTTTGGTGCACCTTTAACACTGGGCATGTGATACAATTCTGTTGGATTTGCATGATAGATCTGGTGCACGCTCTGACTGAGCGCTGGAACGCCCCCTAATTTGTCGCATAATGCCTAGTGCAGCTGCTCCACAAAAGGATTGCATGTAACACAATAGTGGTGCGGACACTTCTTAAATACTTGTGCAAGAAGTTTGCACCTAAAAGAACGTGCAAAGTTCAGTAGAAAACAGGCACACACCCCTTAGTAAATGTGCCCCAATATGTTGGTAAATATTCACATTATGTATTTTGCGTTTTTAGTTCAGGATTACCATGAGTAAGTACCACTCGGTTCAAAGCATGATGTTTGTACTTTTTTATCTACTATGAAAATAAAGTTTTGATGCTTTATGGAAGTGCCCCAGTTCCCACAACATTTTTTAACCCCTAGACAATACAAATCCAATAAACATATTGATGAACAATTGTTGCAATTATACAATCTTTACTAAAAGATTAAAATAATGTGGTTGTTTATTTTTTGGACTTCCATTTGTTCTCGTCTTAATGCAGTGGGGCAGATTTATCAAGCAGTCTGAAAGTCAGAATATTTCCAGTTGCCCATGGCAACCAATCACAGCTCAGCTTTCATTTCACCAGTGCTCATGAATATTTTAAAGGGGAGCTGTGATTGGTTGCCATGGGCAATTGGAAATATTCTGACTTTCAGACTGCTTGATAAATCTGCCCCAATGTCTTAATGCAATGCAATGTAATGCAAGAATTGGGAATCTGGACAAGAAATTCCATATATCATAGGCTCCTTACCTCAGTTTAGCCACCACCAAACACACACAAGATCAACAATCTGCTTCACTGGTAAGAAATGAAACATGTACAGTGATTATTACTTTTATGAGCATGACATCTAAGTTTATCAATTATAACAGATAGCTTAACACTAGCCAATTAGGCCGTTATTACATGAGTGGTAGTGGCGCAATTTACCACTAATTGCCGTTAGCCAATTAGGAGCACATCTCTAGTGTTGTTCTCAACCACTACCATTTATGTAATGATATCCACCCCATTGCCAATTATTGTTACCAACTTCAATCTAATTGTAACAAATACGGGTATATATAAGCTGACCTTATACATGAAAAGGTTACAGGGGTAGAACTGAGCTAGAACCTTTGTACTTTGTACACCTTTGTAACAGATGTTTTTAATTCTATAACACGTATTAGAAAAGTAAATTGAAAAATATAATAAAGTCTGTAACATGTTGTGTCAGTATGGTCTCTGCTCAATGTTGATTTTGGTTTAAATGTTCTTTTCATTGAATTGCTGCTGGATAGCCTGTCTGAGAAATGGCATCATAGGTTCCCTTTAAGGCAGCGTTTACTTAGACACATGTGGTCTACTGTCAGGCTCCAGAGGTAATGGACCCACTAGACCACCGTGGACAATGACATAAGCACCTGGGACCGGAATCTAAGTGGTACCCCATTTTCACCAGAGCACGCCTGCTGTGGCGTGGTACCACCAGGTCATTCCACAGGTGAGACTTTGTCTGCGGTGGAAGCCAAGGTGAGGTACAGATACGCTGAGTAGAATCATAGTTTGGGGCAGGCAGGAGGTCAAGATGGGCAGCACGGGTTCCAAGTCGATGTCTTAGCAATAGGACAAGGCAGGCAAAACAGGATTGAAGTCAGCAACAGAACAGGGGTCACAACGGGAATACAGAATAATAGCACAAGGCATCCAACAAGGTTTTTCTAAGGCTGTGAGGCACAAAGATCTGGCGGGGTGTTGAAGGAGAGGCTGGCTAATAAAGGATTCTGGGAAAGGCCAGCACCATTCAACAGTGTGCTGGCCCTTTAAATCTCTGAGAGCCGACGCGCACACTCCTTAAGAGTCAGGGATGCATGCGCACAACCGCCGGAACGGGGACAGGTAAGTGGTGCAGGCGCTGCAGTGGCCCATGGAGAGGGGGGCGGGTGAGCCCGCAACCTGAGATATGGGTCATGGGAGCACCCGTGACATCCACTGTGCTTATATGACTATAATGGTGATATCAGCATGGTAGACCACATGTGTCTGTGTAAACAGTGCTTTAAAGGGTAGCTATCATGACATTTAAGCATATCAAACTGAGCCCCGTAGCATAGTTTGCCCGGTGTAAAAGTGATGTTATAAAGGAGATCATTATATGTAAAAGATTTCTAACTGGTCATGGGGTGGATACAGTGCTGTACTGCACCTAATCACACTGTCACTGCTCAAAATTACATTTTTTGGAGCATGAGTCTTCATAGTCTTTCATCTTCAATGCATCTCCTCTCGGCCCATCGGTCTCGCAAGAAACAGATAAATCACATAGCTATTGCTTGTCCTTTCCTCACATTCCACTGAGCAGTAAGTGTGAGTGCACAGTGCTGTCTCAGTAAGGACAGGTGGATGTGTACAAGTAGAGTTAAACTAGAGTAATATGCTTGCCTTATTATAAATTTTCCCCACTGCATTTGTTATGCATCAGTAGCATATGAACATATGAACACAGATTAAAGCCAAATGAGAAGACTCTGCTAGGACAGTAGGAAGGAAAAAAATTTTTTTGCGTTAAAAATAATAGGGGCAACCTACAGTTATTGGGTATGAGGTACAGGTTAGACAATAACTAATGACAATCTTTCGGGACCAAATACATCACATAACTTAAAGGAAATATAAACCATAAAGTATATAAAAACCTTAGAAGATACTGTCCAGTCCACAGTCTGCTCTCTTGCTCAGTTTAAAAATAATCTAGTGAACACAGAATATCATCCATAAACCTGTTCTGTAATCCACATCCATCTGCCTACAAGGCAATAGTTGGGTCAGGGAAGAGAAGATTGTAGGGTCAGCACAGCAGTATGATACAGAGGATGAAAACTACCGTATTTACTTCTCTGTGCTGTGATATGTCTCCTCCGTTTTCTGTACTTCTCATCCCCAACTGTCCTGGGATGAGGGGAAAGTGATAGCATCTGCTGACACACCCATCTTAGCAGGTAGTGGTCATAAAGCTGTAATAGTGTAAAAGTGCATAGGTGTATATATTTGTGTGCAACAATCTATGTGTTTAGGTCACTATATGGCTCCTTGCACATGAACGTCGTAGCCCAGGGGAGCATACAGCCATGTGGAGGAGAGAGGATGGATAAGCTCTCCTCACCACTCCGCTCTCCATTGAAAGCCAAACGGCTGTGCTATAAAAACGGCAAAATATAGGACATGTAATATATCATCCAGCACGGCAGCCTGGCTCCTTCACAGTGCAATGAGACAACATATGCAATGGCCCTCATACGTTCGTCTGCAAGGGGCCTAAATGTAATGCATGTTAGTATGAATTTGAAGATGTAAAGCTTACAGTGGATTTAACTGCCAGGTTGGGGGTCACATCTGTGTTGTACAGCAGTAACGCTGGGGAGATGATTGAACCTGAGATTCTGTGTCCTGAGTGCCTGGGCTGCTACCAATAATGCATTGGAGAACAGCTCAATATTATGGGAAGTGCTCTAGTCTCGGTGAACTTAGTTCATGTCAACTTCAGCAAAAGCTGGAGGAGATTTTACAGAAAGGGCTGATAAATATACCTGGATGGATCTCAGGCTAGAAAGAAACTGGAAGCATGAATTAGGTATGGTTGAAAGTGTTGGCAAAGGTTCTCTCTTGCTGTGCTAAAACTATTTTTGGACAGGTAATTTCAGAGTTATGCTTTAACAGTGTTATACGAGATCTTGCCTATGAAGTGACCAGAGCCCTCATGAGAGTAATGCATTCTCTTCACCTCAAAAAAAAACACTGCTGCATATTGCAGAATGGCAGTGCTTGGTAAATTTTAACTTGAAGGGGACTCAGCTCCAACAAGGACCACTCATAACAATTCTGGACTCTAAAGCAAAGCATTACTCACGGGAGCTTTGCAAGTGTTTCAGGCATCAGATCAACAGAGGTGGTAGGTGTAGCATTCCCCCTGATCTTAAATGCATTAGATGAGTGATTATGATGGCTGAAAAAAATGAATAACCTTTTCAAAAATATCCCCTAGTGATAAATATGCTCAATGTTTTTGTTTAAATCAAATTGGCATACCAGTAGATTTATTATGTTTTATAGATCTACCATAGGCTTAGTATTATTTTTGTGAAATCTCAAATCCAAACATTGAAGGATTTTAAGACTTGGTGAGTGCCACAGGTATACTTTCTTGATTTAACATTATTATTTATTATGGTGTGATTTTCATGAATTTTTATTTAATAATATAACATTATCAGTTTTCTGATCATATCCTATGGTTCTATAATATTAATATGACTTCTAAGGACTAGTCCCTATTTCGAGTAAATAAAAATGTAAAGCACAGCTGCATAAATTATTAAGGTTAATGATGTTGTATTATTAGCGTAGCAAGAATAACATGATTGTTGCAAACCTTTGCACTATTTCCTACTGCATCATTAATCAAAATTTTCTGTGGGTTAATGGTTCAAAATGATAGATTGTTAGACAGGCTTCATTAAGAAGGGTAGACTTGTATCATTAAGCTTGACAATAAACAGTATTCACCAAGCAGTATGATTTATGTGAGTATAAAAATTTACTTTGCTTTTAAATGGTACTAATAGGAGAATTTATTAAGAAAATGAGCATTACAAACTTTTCACGCTTTATGCAATTTAATTCTGATTGGAGATCTGACAATTTTTTTGTATACTTAGTTTTCTCTTGAATTTGCACTGTTATTCCTTTTAGGTATGCTTCTCTCCATCTATGTTCTTGATGTCCTATATATATAGGACAGCATCTTGAAATAGTTCTAGTTTGAATGATGCATATTTCCACACACAAAAATAGTTATCAGTCTATGTGGGCTGTGTCTCTAAAGAATTAGCAGTGTGCACTTGGGACTGCTGTGAAGTCAAAGATTTGCAGGCTTTGGATTAATAGAAGCACACACACGAATAGGTTGTATATCTTGCTCAACATCCCAACCTGTGTAATGTGATTATTCAAAAATATGCCATAAAATACAAGAATAAGTTTGAGGACCCTGTGTACTAATACATAAAATGTAGGCATATAAGAAAACTGAAGAAATGATCAAATAAAATGTTTTCTTAAAGAATGTAATTAAATATAGTCACACAACATATCACCATGATCAACGGAAAATCATGTTCTACAACTTTAGCTGTTGACATTGATCATGATATGCAAGTTAAGTAGAACCTTCAGTGAAATAGTCCATCACAGGACACTGGCCATACAATACCCCTATTGGCATTGTTGTGTTTCTTGCATATTATAATAGTTTGATCCTTGTTCCTCTCAATAGTTGTATTGGCCGAGGAAGCCACCAAGAGTAGTGATCTGTGTGGAATACTATCCCTTACAGCTAGTTCACTGGCAGCAATGAAGCAAAGATACTAAAAAATAACTTTTAAGATATTTTTCTGAGGAAATCCCAAACTATAAAGAAATATATGTACCCTTACGGTAAACATATTTGAAAAAGGTGTATGGAGGAGCCATGTACATTTTTTATTACCGTATTATTGAATTCTGTGATATGTGTTATTATTATTGTCAACAGACTTTGTGTAGGGTGTGCAAATACTGTATATACTAGAGTAAGAGCCGACCTGAGTATAAGCCGAGACCACTTATTTTAACACAAAAAGCTGGAAAAACCTATTGTCTCGAGTATAAGCCAAGGGTGGCAAATGCATTGGTCACAGCCCCCCCCAGTATATAGCCAGCCCCCTGTAGTATATGGCTTACCAGCCCCCTGTAGTATATAGCCAGCCAGCCTCTGTAGTATATAGCCTGCCAGCCCCCTATAGCATGTAGCCTGCCAGCCCCCTCTAGCATATAGCCTGCCAGCCGCTGTAGTATATAGCCTGCCAGCCCCTGTTCCCAATATAATGCCTGCAGGAAAAAACAAAAAGTGTACTCACCTTCTAACACCCCCCAGCAGGTCCTCTTCCATCCATTGTGGCTCCGCTTGCTGACATCATAGTGTGTGCCAAAGCCAGAGCACACATTAGAATGTTAGCGTGTGGCTGACGTCACGATGCCTGCGATGGACCGGGACACGGAGGCAATGCTGGGGCCGCAATGTATGGAAAAAGACCTGCCAGGGGGGTCAGCGGAAGGTAAGTATACTTTTTGTTTTTTTTCTTGACTGAGCTAGGCTCAGCTGAGCTAGGGTTTTTCAGCACATTTTTTGTGCTGAAAACTCGGCTTATACTCGTTATATAGTTATATTGTAAGTTATATTGTTGCAGATGACATTCCTAGTATGCCTTGTCTAATTTGCACGTCTAAGGGGTAATACATGTAGACTGTGAACTGGAGCTGGACAAGGATGATCACAACATTTTCTTTCAGAAATCAGTCATGGCTGAAGAACCATGGCCAACTGCAAGGGTGAATATTAATTAACCAAGGGGCGTGCATAAATTATTTAGCAGAGGAGCCATGAGGCGCTCAGTTGGCACAAGCCTGAGCACCTCTGGCTCATTAACATAACGTTATAAAGTTGTTTTACCGTAACCCAAATTTAGCCAAAAGAAGTGGAATCATCCCCTACAGGTAATGAGCAGCGCTTATAAGACAGTCTAACACCATTAAAGTGGTGATAGATGTCCTTTAAAACAGCCCTGAACCTCATCATTAGCTTGAGACCACCAAAGGCAGCATTCATTGTGTGATGGCGTCACCTACCCACCCTTATTATGATATACCGCTATTTCCCTAATGAAACTGATTCTATACAGTGGTACTCTTTTGTTTGGTGATTTGGGTAGCCACCAAAACCACTTACACTGTTATTACTGCATACTTTAATGACCAGTCATATTCCACTTTCATTACTCAGGATTTTTTTTTTAGTTTTCGTCTCTTCATTCACACATTCCAAATGCAGAGCTTTTAATTTGTAAGCATAGCATTATGTTACAGGAAACTTAGGATTTATTTGTTTCCCTCATCCATTCTGCCTACTAGAGTATCTGGCTATACATTATAGGGCAATGATCATAAACATTCAGCCAAAAATACAATGGAATGGTTTAAATCAAAGTGGGGAAGTCAAATTTTAGACCAAAATTCCATTGAGAAAATATGGCTTTAATTCCTAATTGGTAGAAACATATCCCAACAGATTTGTAGCTGTCACTTGTAGGTAATGGTAGTCTTAGATTTATTCAGTATGGTAGAATACACATTTACAACACACTTTTCTGGGTTTTTTTTTCATTTGCCAAAATTTGCAAAAGCAAATTTAATTTTCTTTCCAGTTCACAGATGCTTGATACTTTCTGTTGCTCTATATGAGTAAACAAGAGTAAAAGTTCAAAGGGTATGATTACTTTTGCAACACACACTGTACATATGTTGCCCCAGCCAGAAAGCCAGAAAGCTCCCAGTAATTACCACCTTGGCAAGTCATATTACACTTCTAGAGGCAACAAAAGTGATAACGAGAAAATGTGGTTTTCTTATGAAGAAGGAAAGAAAACACAGAGGAGCACATTTACTTACTCATCCATGGCTCATTCCGATCGAAATGCACTCTGCCGCGATTCACTAACATTGCGCGCCCGATATCCTGCATGTGTTGCTTCCCCAATCAGGTCCGCTGGAGTTCCCCATCTTCTTCCCGGTGCAAGTAAGTGCTTGTTCTTGCGACACAATTTAAATGTTAAATCCCGCGCTAAGTCCCAAATCCCGAAAACCTCGTGAAGTCAGACGGGAATGCGATCTGCTGAACCTTAGTAAATAAGCCCTCAAGTATTGTAATGGAGTTACAATATCAGATTACTATTATGTAATCACTATCACAGTAATATATAACACATTTGGCCCAATTGAAATTCCAGTTTAAAGTGTTTGGAAATTGAAAATTAAAGAAACATTACAGTCAATCCAATAAATTGAAATAATGAGTGAATATGCAAGTAGTTAAAAATGAAGATGTGAATCAAACAACAACGGTATGGTTTAAATAAACCTTAAAAAATGTATGAATCCGGTAATGTATTAAATACAAAAATGTAAGCTATGCTTGAACAGGATTCTCAGAAAGTTAATTCTGCTGGGGCAAGTTAAACTTTTAATAAAATCAATTATGGTTATGAATCTTTGGTAGGATTACGATGATAATGGCTCAGTAAATCTTTCTAATAAAGTACAGGAAAACTAAGCTTGTAATAATGCATAGCTTGCCATAGTCATGCACACTATAAAGTAAATTACAATAATAAATTGTTGGTGTCAAAAACAGATTTGAATGAGGAATGTTCATAGTCATGACTGAATTGTTTAATGAGACACATTTCCCTAAGAATTTTTATGATTAACCAATTAAGTGATTTCTTACTTGAACACTCATAAATGTAATTATTACTGTTATTTTACACTGGGTGGTTAAAGGAACTCTCTGTGGTAGCATTTTTTACAGTTTAGTAATGTTCTATATAAAATTTAAAGAGAACCCGTCATGCAAAATAACCCCCCTAAACTAAATATATTTTCATAAACTGCCATTAGAGAGCATTGCCTCTATCCCTTCATTGTCCCTCTACATACCTGTAAACCTAAGCAATGAGGTCCTAAAGCTGTATGCAAATGTCCTGTGAAATGTCCAATGAGTCATTAGCATATTCAACCTGTCCGGCTTATTCATGAATGGGAGGTACAGCCACACCCCCAGTGCTTGACTGACAGCTGCTCCAGTTATTGGCTGCTCCATGTGCTTGCTGGTGACCACGCCCCCTGCAGCCTGTGTGTGCATGTGTGTGTGTGTGTATAGGAGAGATACAACAGCTCCAGGCTGCAGCCATGTTATAGCAGAACATGTCAGGTACTTGTGTAGCTCATGTCTGTGTCTCACACATGTTATAGCAGAACATGTCAGGTACTTGTGTAGCTCATGTCTGTGTCTCTGTGTATTAGGAGAATGCAGCATGTCAGCAGATGCAGCACAGACACTAGCAATGCTTTACTATATATTACACACAGACATGAGCAGGGGGAGGAGAGGGAAGGGGTAACAGGGGTGACATCACTGCCTCTGACCATGTGACCAGCCTCATTTACATAATAAAGAAAAGATGATTTTATAATGATTAATGTATGAAATAACTATATAAAGGTTGGGATGGGATCCTTGTGAGCTTCTCCAACAGGTAGTAGTGACAGGACAAGTGACACAGACTTGATGACAGGTGTCCTTTAATAAAGGGTTCTTTACAAGTTTTTTTTTAACTCAAAATTTATAGAAAGTTAATGATACACTGCAGTAAAAGTGGAATATGAGTTGTTATATTCCAGGTCATATTCAAACAAAACTGTAATTATTTTTCTACTTTCAAAGCCAAATGGGTATTATGCAATTTAATATGGCTTTAACGGCGGAGCATTTATAGAGTTTTTGAATATGTAATAGTACCACCAAGATGAAGGATTGAAGACCAAGCACACTTACATGCTGGTGTGTGCCCCCACTGGCAGGATATGTTCTTCTTTTATATTCTAATGCCCTCGTTTTTAAGAATAAAAGGCTTTAAAAATTATGCAAATTAGCCTTAGGGGCTCCAAGTTCCATTAACACTTATGGAGCCTGGAGCTCCTTAGACTCATATGCATAATTTTAAAAACCTTTTTTTGTAAAAAACAGGGAATAAGAAGATAAAAGAAGAGCAAATCCTGCAAGAGTGGACATACACCAGTATGTCAGTGTGTTTGGTTTACAATTCTTCATCCTGGTGAAATATGTCCTTTAAGGGCCTTAGCATTTTTTCCAGTTGCGCTATTGATAGAACTTTAGTGTTGTTTTTTTGTAACACATAGGACTAGTTAAAGATATTTTTCATGAAGATAAGATTCTTAAATATATTCAGGATAACAAAATAACACATACTCTAATTCAAAGTTATTAACAAAAATACAGCATTTCACAGATAAAATTCCAACCTATCTCTATTGTATGTAATGTAAATACATAGATCCAATCTTTTGCAAAATGTACATTACAGAAAATATTTTAAAGTAACAAACATAAAAATATCCAAACATCAATAATCAATAAAGAAAATCCAGTAAGATTCTCTACTGAGTAAGTTGCTCTTTGTGGACAAACTTTTCCTATAGCCTGCCATCTAAAACTAGCGACATTAACACCATGTATGTTGTACGTTGTACTTCCTACATGCTGTTGTAGGCAAAATGCACATACTGCCAAACATACACAGTAGGTTGCAATTTATAAATGACTTTGTGGTATAAATCGTACTGGCGGCATGTAAGTAATGTTCTTACTTTTTATCATGGCAGGACAGGTTTTTCAAACCATATGGCCACATGGGTAGACCCCATTAAAATTAACCCAATTATATCCCCACCAAATAGGATATATTTAGGCTTATGTTTTGGTTGGCAAAAATAAGCCAAAAAGGAAAGAATTATTGGCATATTTTTTTTCTATATGGGGACACCATTACTTTGTATGCAGATCTGTATAAGTGGAAATTGATGGCCCTCCATAGTAGGCTGTCTGTAAAACAACCTGCCCATCTAATGTTAGTGATGTAAGGATAATATATCCTCAATAGCTCTAGTCAAGGATTATTTTAATTGCACACTATATTTATCCAGATGAACCTAAAGACTACGTAGTCCCAAATTATGGGAAACCAAGGAATATAAAGCGACAGCATCACTTGAAACCCAATTGTATACATTTTTCCAGCAAATACCATCAAGAATTGGAAGAAATGTTATGTTTCACATTAAAATGTAGGAGTGGCGCCTATAGGTGGCTGCAGATATTGTAGGTATATACTTTATATTATATTAATTTCTGTATGCATTGGTCTGACCTGGGAAGATGTTGTATTACAACTGGTGACATCTATTCCTTTGGTTTAAAAGGGAGAGTTATTTATGACACCTTACAAGTATTGTTTGACACCTTACAAGTGGGAACAGAAAAAGACAACGGCATGGTGGCTGAGTGGGTAGCTGGAGAGTTTAAAAATGCCTTTGTCAGCATTCGAATCATTTCAGTAGTTATAATAGTTTATTATTACTTGACTCCCTGCCAGAAGCATGTGGTTAGTCCCTGGGGAGGGCCCGTGTGTGCCAGTGTCTCCTTATGCATTCTTCCTCTACTCCACATCATCCCCCTTCCTCCCCTTCCTGATGAATGCACATGACAGGAACTGGTGAAGAGTGAGGGAAATGCATGAGTGCATAGGGGATAAGTCTGACACAGGCTATAGCTACCCTTTCTCCTGGGGACTCACCACATGCTGCTGGCAGGGATCCAGGTAATGGGAATTAACTCCTTTAGGACTGTTCCATGTAAATATACATCAGGTTTTACTGTGGCTGACTGCAGAAAGAACAATTTTTTTATGTCATGACAGTGGCCAACTTCAAACGACTGTATGTCCTAAACACTGAGCATCTATCACAGAGCCAGCGGTATCCATCCTTTTTAAAGTAATAAAAAAGTTGATTTTTATGTACAGCTTTCTATTGCCAATTGTATCTTTAAGAGTGAATATCTCTGGTTCTGTTGAGCATCCATTCACAATTCACATATCACATTAAAGGGGAAACTCTCCTGTTTATTTAGAAACCAGATTTTTATATACAAGATATTAGAGTTAATTGTGTTGTAAGCTGAAGGCAGAATATAGAAAGAGCTGCAGGAAACACTTTCACTTTCTCTTTTCATTATTGAAGAAGTACATGCATCCTCTGCATCTGTAGCTAAACCTGCTAAAAGGTAATGGAATAATTCTGTAGATTTATAACATAGTTTGGTAAAAGTTACCACTTTTTAAAAAACACTTTAATTGGAAAAATGACAAAAATGTATTTTTTCACATTTGTAGTCAATTATAGTATATAATAATATATTTGTTATGATATGTAATGCTTTTCCAGAGTCATCATCATTTAAAGAAGTGCACAGCGGAATGTCAAAAATTGACCTGGTCATTCTGGTACCAATGACCATCGGTGCTGATAGGGTTAAACTTTATAAAGTAGTGAAATTATTTTGAATGCTGACAAATAAATCAGCATAGCACAGGCTATTGGAACCTGTCACCAGCTAAAAATGATGTTCAGGTTTGCTTTAACTTTCCAATATGTATACTGTATGTAATTATTTTACTTTTGATCTCCACAATTTTGCGTAGCAATTGTACAAAAGTCCTAGGTTATTTACTCTTAAATCCTCTACTATTAAAGCAAAGAAACATAACTCAGCTCGCAGAGGCAATTGTGCAACACTTGCGCTTTCAGTCAAATTATCTAAAAGGAGAAAGAATTAAAGTTGAGGCCCCGATAGTCTGCTTATAGCAGGAGTATATGAACAAAAGTCTATGGAGGAAATAATTGCATTGTAAAATAGCTTTGCTGAACCTTTTTTTGTACGCCATTGGCTAAAGCATATGAAATCTCTAAACTTATTATGACCTAGAAACCACTCTACCCAACTGTCCCTGCAGCCCTAATTAGTTGCAGAAACTGAGTATTTTGCCGCATAACCTTCACATTATCTCTTTGAATTTTCTCTGTGGTTCTAAATCTCATTTCTGTCCCAAATGCTTTGCTTGTCTTATCTCATAGAGTTAATGAAACAACTCAATCAAGAGGCAGAAATCTTATACAAACTGATTTATGTTTAAATACAGGAAACCTTTTATTAAAATAACCATAGGTAAGGGGCTTGATAGATAGGATATTGAGTATTTAACGTTTAATACAATACACTCAATTCCTTACTAAACTAATTACAGTTTTATAGGACAATGACACACATAGGAACACAAGGCACAAAAAAGATTACATTTTGCTAACATGAACATATTATGTATATATCAGGGCTGTGATGAGGCATTTTGGTGCCCTAGGCAGACAAGCAAAATTACTCCTTCCCCCAAATGCCCCCCCCCCCATTAAAAATAGTTAGAAAAAAATCTAAGTGGCCAATTGCTATGGAAACATCTACAATAAGACCTCCCAGCCATGAATATAGCGTACATTAGAAATATATGTCCCTCCAGTGAAAATACCAGCAATGCTTATACCAAAAATATATACCTGCAAAGAATGTAGCAAATATTTACCAGCAATGAATAAACAGAACATAAAAATATCCTGCACTTATCCTGCAAATATAGACCAAAAATGTATTTACTACACACATCAATATATACCATTACATGCCTTGCAAATCTGTGCTGCACTCGGGCACAGACATCCCTTACTGTTAGAGAAAAGTATGCAGCTTCCAAACCTCATCCAGGAAGAACCCAGGTGCGTGCCGAGGCGCAGGCTGACTTCACCTGAAGAAACTTGTATTCAGCAGAAAACGAATGGAACGCCAGGTAACGCCTAGTAAAATAAATTTCCCCCTTTATAGTTGCATATCCATTAAAATTTGTTCACATGGACATTACAAAGTAGCCATTGGCAATGCAAGTGGCTGAAGTGTGTATGCACCTGCATGTGTGTATGCACCTGCATGTGTGTATGCACCATGTGTGTATGCACCTGCACCTGGACATGGTGCCAGAGCACCATAAGATGGGGATAGGGGCTGACAGGGGATGGGGACAGAGGCTGCTGGCTATATATGAGTGAGCATGGGCTGGCTGGCTATATACTTTTTGAGACTTATTTGTCTCAGTTAAGACTTTTTTTTGTCTCGCTGAGACAAAATGGAAATATGCAAATAAGTCTCTTTTACTACCTTGTCCCCTTCAAGACCCCTTCAAGAGAGCCTGTTACCAAAGTGCTATTTTTGGTATTTACACAAAATATTATTACACTATTTCCTGTGGTATTTATGTGGTTAAACTGAGAGTTCCAAGTGCAAAGTGTGACAAATACTTTTTATCTTGCATTAGAAGTTACTTTAGTGGCTGTTTCATAAGCTTTATAATAGAGGGAAAATCTTCCCAGCACACATTTCCAATTCAGCTGTATGACCTTAGCCCTACAGTAATTGTTTGTTTGTGGTGTGTGCATTTTTTTTGTTTGAGTCATTTAAAATTTCTTACAAAAAAGCTATATCGAGATATGGCATCTTAATTGTTTCTTCCACCTAATGTATTTGGAAACTCTAAGACACTGCTTGAAATCAAAAGTGTACATTCCATCTAAAAGTAGGAAAAAATAAATATATAAATCAATATTTAATGAAATAAGAAATATTTTTATTGATTTATAAAAAAGTTCAATGTGAAAGGAAAATGTACCAGTTATACTCACCTTTACTGCTCATTTATACATGTGAGGTATGATTCAAATAATAAGAATTTTTGCAATTGATAAGGCTACAAACAACCTTCTTAGAAGTTTACTAAACTGTTTGCCTATATAATTGTTTATGTTTATTGTTTAATTAAATTGACTGTAATTAATACAACCCTTTTCCATGTGGCATGTTTTTTATACAGTTGTATTGAAATTGACAGATGCTTACACGGAAACATCTTTGACTCCAAGTCAGAGAATACAAGTAAAATGGAATATTTTCACACAAACTATAAATCAATTTGCTCAGCTACTCCAGCTCTATAACATGGTGCCTATAGATTTCACAGCATATTCATGTGTTAGGTCTTTAATAAAATAATTAGACAATATTTTAGACAATAATTTCATTCTTCTCCTTTACTAATACTCAATGCTGATAAACATATGATTGCCAGGATGCTGTTAGATAGAGACTGCTGCTGGGTCTGTACAGCCAAAATAGTGACAACCGAACGCAGGTGCTATGTCGTTGATCGCCACCGGCAACTCTTGCCAAGGATCGTCGCTCCTCGTGACATCATCGGGGAGCAGCGATCCGTCGCCATGACAGTCACTCATTTAACCCTCATTTAACCCTTTCATTACAATGTGCTATCAGTACATTGTAATGAATGAGGAGGAAAATCCCCATATACTGCCATACTGTAGTATGGCAGTATATGATAGTATCGTACAGGCAACCTAGGGTTAAAGTACCTTAGGGAGTCTGAAAAATAGTAAAAATTAAAATAAAAATAAAAATTATAATTAAAAAAACCCCTAAAAACTCAAATCACCCCCCTTTCCCTAGAACTGATACTACATTATGGCAGTATAAGGGGATTTTCCTCCTCATTCATTACAATATAGCACATTGAAATGAGTGGGTTAACACAAAGCTGCCTCGGGTCTGTCATGGCGATGACGTCACGGAGAGCGACGATCTCTCAGCAAGATGGTTCAATCGGCGGCCAATATGCAGCAAAGACTTACCGGCTATGGAGAGGGCTCAGCCCATGAGCCCTCTCCATGCACCCGCACCCGGCGTGTGACGTAGTATTAAGTCACATGTAGGTAAGGGGTTAAATGGCTAAACGTAACACTTGCCAAAGACAAGTTACACCTCTAAATTCAACCATAAGGGTTTAGGTAGCATTAAATAATTAAATATAATGCCTGCCAAAAACCAGGAAATACATCATTATAACTGAATGTCAACGCATTTATAGTGATAAGCATGTGATTTGAACACACCTATTTTATGAACAATGAAGCAATCACGCATGTTTTAAAAAGTATAAATATCTTATGGAGGCTGAATTACCCCGAATCATTCTGAGTTCTTTGGATCATTCGCTCGAGTATCTCTTTACTTTCGACTTAAGATCGACTTCATTACTCCTGACCCGGCAACCAGCAGACTGTGGGACTGTGGACACATAGGGGCATATTTATCATACGCTGGTGCTCTGGCGTGATAGCCCCGCCGCTGCATGTTCGCAGCCTCTTACATCAAAAGGCTTCCGCCGGCAGCAGCAAGTGCGCAGGCGTGGAGACAGTAACGCCACGCACCAGCCCACTCGCTCGGCTGGCCGCGCCCCCCCCTTCACGCCCCCACTGGTGTGAAGGTGGCGGATCGGGCAAATAATCGCAAAAGCTAGCAATAAGCTAGCATTTGCGATTATTTCAGGGCCTCTGCGCCACTGGCGTTGCGCAGAGGTCCTGATAAATATGCCCCATAGACTACATCGCCGGCGGGTAAGAAACTTATATTTACAAACTAAGATAGTTTTTGGGTACGTTATAGATAAGTCTTTCTAAAAATATTAGGGATCGCCGCATCCAAAAATGTCCAAAATATAGTAACGGTTTTTCACTGCGTTTAACCCCGTAATGTACAAATTTTTTCATTTTTGTAAATGTATGAAAACATTATAAAACCTATACAAATGTGGTAACCTTGTGCTCACACCAACCCAAAGAATAAAGTAGACATGTCCTTTGGGGCGCACAGTGAAAGACGTACAATCCAAGCCCACAAGAAAACGGCGCAAATCCATTTTTTCAGCATTTTCACTGTATTTGGAATTTTTTTCCATGAAAAACTAAATACCATCACTATGAAGTGAAATTTGCTATGCAGAAAACAAGCTATCACAGAGCTCTTTACAAGGAAAAATAAAAAAAAAGATTTAGATTTTTGAAGGTGGGGAGTGAAAAATGGAAGTGAAAAAAACTAAAAAGGGACAGGTCGCTAAGGGGTTAATCTATGTTTTGGTTTGCTTTAAATGATCAGGGCCCGTTGTGCCATGTCTCCTATGCATTCTTACTCTCTCTCCACATCATCCCCCTTCTCCCCCTTCCTGATGAATGCACATGACAGGACTGGTGAAAGTGGGGAAATGCATGAGGCATAGGGATAAGTCTGACCAGCTTGCTAACCCTTTCCCTGGGACTCACCACATCTGCTGGCAGGGATCCAGGTAATGGGAATTAACTCCTTTAGGACTGTTCATGTAAATATACTCAGGTTTTACTGTGGCTGACTGCAGAAAGAACAATTTTTTTATGTCATGGACAGTGGCCAACTTCAAACGACTGATATGTCCTAAACACTGAGCATCTATCCCAGAGCCAGCGTATCCATCCTTTTTAAAGTAATAAAAAGTTGATTTTTATGTACATCTTTCTATTGCCAATTGTATCTTTAAGAGTGAATATCTCTGTGTTCTGTTGACATCATCATTCCCAATTCACATATCACCTTAAAGGGGAAACTCTCCTGTTTATTTAGAACCAGATTTTTATATACAATATTAGAGTTAATTTGTTGTAAGCTGAAGCAGAATTAAAAGCTGCAGGAAACACTTTCACTTTTCTCTTTTCATATTGAAGAAGTACATGCATCCTTCTCATCTTGTAGCTAAACCTGCTAAAAGGTAATGGAATAATTCTGTAGATTTATAACTATTTTGGTAAAAGTTACCACTTTTTAAAAAACCTTTAATTGGAAAAATGACAAAAATGTATTTTTTCACATTTGTAGTCAATTATATATCTAATATCTCTTTGTATGATATGTATGCTTTTTCCTTAGTCTCATCCATTTATTAAAGAAGTGCACAGCGGAATGTCAAAAATGACCTGTCATTCTGGTCCCAATGACCATCGGTGCTGATGGTTAACTTTATAAAGTAGTGAATTATTTTGAATGCTGACAATAAATCAGCATAGCACAGGCTATTGGAACCTGTCACCAGCTAAAAATGAGTTCAGTTGTTGCTTTAACTTTCCAATTGTAATCGGTTGTAATTATTTTACTTTTGATCTCCACAATTTTGCGTAGCATTGTACACAGTCCTAGGTTTTTACTCTTAATCCTCTACTATTAAGCAAAGAAACATAACTCAGCTCGCCAGAGGCAATTGTGCACACTTGCGCTTCATCAAATTATCTAAAAAAAGAAATTAAAGTTGAGGCCCCGATAGTCTTGCTTATAGCAGGAGTAATGAACAAAAGTCTATGGATGAATAATTGCATTGTAAAATAGCTTTGCTGAACCTTTTTTTGTACGCCATTGGCTAAAGCATATGAAATCTCTAAACTTATTATGACCTAGAAACCACTCTACCCAACTGTCCCTGCAGGCCCTAATTAGTTTCAGAAACTGAGTATTTTTGCCGCGATAACCTTCACATTATCTCTTTGAATTTCTCTGTGGTTCTAATCTCATTTCTGTCCCAAATGCTTTGCTTGTCTTATCTCATAGAGTTAATAAACAACTCATCACAAGAGGCAGAATCTTATACAAACTGATTTATTTAAATACAGGAAACCTTTTATTAAATAACCATAGGTAAGGGGCTTTGATAGATAGGATATTGATATTTAACGTTTAATACAATACACTCAATTCCTACTAAACTAATTACAGTTTTATAGGACAATGACACACATAGGAACACAGGCACAAAAAAGATTACATTTTGCTAACATGAACATATTATGATATATCAGCTGGGATGAGGCATTTGTGGTGCCTAGCAGACAGCAAAATTACTTCTCCTTCCCCCAAATGCCCCCCCCCCCATTAAAATAGTTAGAAAAAATCTAAGTGGCCATTGCTATTGAAACATCTACATAAGACTCCCAGCCATGAATATAGCGTACATTAAATATATGTCCCTCCAGTGAAATACCACAATGCTCTTATACCAAAAATATATACCTCAAAGAATGTAGCCACATATTTACCAGCATGATAAACAGAACATAAAATATCCTGCCACTTATCCTGCAAATATAGACCAAAAATGTATTTACTACACACATCATATATAACCATTACATGCCTTGCAATCTGTGCTGCACTCGGGCACAGACATCCCTTACTGTTAGAGAAAAGTATGCAGCTTCCAAACCTCATCCAGGAAGAACCCAGGTCGTGCCGAGGCCAGGCTACTTCACCTGAAGAAACTTTTCAGCAGAAAACGAATGGAACGCCAAGGTAACGCCTAGTAAAATAATTTCCCCCTTTATAGTTGCATATCCATTAAATTTGTTCACACATGACATTACAAAGTAGCCATTGGCAATGCAAGTGGCTGAAGTGTGTATGCACCTGCATGTTGTATGCACCTGCATGTGTGTAGCCCATGGTGTGTATGCACCTGCACTGGACATGTGGCCAGCCACCCATAAGATGGATAGGGGCTGACAGGGAATGGGGACAAGGGCTGCTGGCTATATATGAGTGAGGCATGGCTGGCTGCTATACTTTTTGAGACTTTTTGTCTCAGTTAAGACTTTTTTTTGTCTCGCTAGACAAAATGAATATGCAAATAAGTCTCTTTTACTACCTTGTCCCCTGTCAGACCCCTTCAAAGAGCCTTTTATACCAAATGCTATTTTTGGTATTTACACAAAATTTTATTACACTATTTCCTGTGGTATTTATGTGGTTAAACTGAGAGTTCCAAGTGCAAAGTGTGACAAATACTTGTTTACTTGCATGTAAGAATTACTTTAGTGCCGTTTATTCATAAGCTTTTTATATAGAGGGAAAATTTTCCCCAGCACACATTTCCAATTCCATCATCGTGTATGACCTTAGCCCTACAGTAATTGTTTGTTGTGGTGTGTGCATTTTTTTGTTTGAGTCATTTAAAATTTCTACAAAAAAGCTATATCGAGATATGGCATCTTAATTGTTGTTCTTCTTCACCTAATGTATTTGGAAACTCTAAGACACTGCTTGAAATCAAAAGTGTAATTCCATCTAAAAGTAGGAAAAAATAAATATATAAATCAATATTTAATGAAATAAGAAATATTTTTATTGATTTATAAAAAGTTCATGTGAAAGGAAAATGTACCATTATACTCACCTTTACTGCTCATTATACATGTGAGGTATGATTCAAATAATAATTTTTGCAATTGATAAGGCTCAAACAACCTTCTTATAAGTTTCTAAACTGTTTGCTATTATAATGTTTATGTTTATTGTTTAAATTAAATTGACTGTATTAATAATACAACCCTTTTCCATGTGGCATGTTTTTTATACAGTTGTATTGAAATTGACAGATGCTTACATACACGGAAACATCTTGACTCCAAGTCAGAGAATACAAGTAAATGGGAATATTTTCACACAAACTATAAATCAATTTGCTCAGCTACTCCAGCTTCTATACATGGTTCCTATAGATTTCACAGCATATTTCATGTGTTAGGTCTTTAATAAAATAATTAGACAATTTTTAGACAATAATTTCATTCTTCTCCCTTTACTAATACTCAATGCTGATAACATATGATTGCCAGGATGCTGTTAGATGACTGCTGCTGGGTCTGTACAGCAAAATAGTGACAACCGAACGCAGGTGCTATGTCGTTGATCCCACCGGCAACTCTGCCAAGGATCGTCGCTCCTCGTGACATCATCGGGGAGCACGATCCGTCGCCATGACAGTCCACTCATTTAACCACCCTCATTTAACCCTTTCATTACATGTGCTATCAGTACATTGTAATGAATGAGGAGGAAAATCCCCAACATATACTGCCTACTGTAGTATGGCAGTATATGATAGGATCAATCAAGCAACCTAGGGTTAAAGTACCTTAGGGAGTCTGAAAAATAGTAAAAATAAAGATAAAAAAGTTTTTAAAAAAATTATAATAACAACCTAAAAATTTAAATCAACCCCCCTTTCCTAACTGATATAAATATAAATCCTGTAAGATCATAAAAATATTAGGGATCGCCGCATCCAAAAATGTCCAAATATAGTAACGGTTTTTCACTGCGTTTAACCCCGTATGTACAAATTTTTTCATTTTTGAAATGTATGAAAACATTATAAAACCTATACAAATGTGGTAACCTTGTGCTCACACACACCAACCCAAAGATAAAGTAGACATTTCCTTTGGGGCGCACAGTGAAAGACGTACAATCCAACCCCACAGAAAACGCGCAAACCATTTTTTTTTCAGCATTTTCACTGTATTTGGAATTTTTTTTCCATGAAACTAAAATACCATCACTATGAAGTGAAATTGCTATGCAAAAAACAAGCTATCACAGAGCTCTTTACAAGGAAAAAAAAAAAAAGTTTAGATTTTTGAAGGTGGGAGTGAAAATTGAAGTGAAAAAAACTAAAAGGCCAGGTCGCTAAGGGGTTAATCTATGTTTTGGTTTGCTTTAAATGATCACTTGGTAAGGGAAAACTGTAAAGAAACTAAATTTCTAGAGCCTATCTCAATAACAGAACATAAAGATAGCTGCAAGAAATTTAATTTGCTTTATTTTCCTATTTTATCTTGAGATTGCTCAAGAGTGTAATAAGAGCAGTACTTATAACATTGGGTAATTTCATAAAATACATTTCTCATATTGATATATAAATATGAGTTTATATATACTACTATTGTTTGCTATATTGTTAATTACAATTTAAAAATAAAATAGTATGGTTACTATTAGTATATACCCTTATATATGTTAGTATCACCACTTCCATACTGCACAAATTAGTGGACAAGTCCACTTAAATATTAATGTGTATAATATAACCTTTCTTAATATGTAGAAAGGAAATATGAGAGACTTGAGTCTTATTTGGTTGAAAAGTAATACATCTTTGAAGTAGGTTTCAAGGGAGCTTATTAACCTCATTAGAAAACTGTATAAAATCCCCAGCAATGGTAATAGCCTTTTCATACAACACAGAATATTATATATTTATATAATATATTTCCCTTTTGTCTGAGTAAAGGTTCAAGAAGCCACAAGGGTGTATCTAATGAAAAGAAGACATAAGGTCATTTGGGCAAATATTGTCTTCTATAAAATAAGTAATAATACAGTTCTGGGCATTCATGACACCTACACCAAGAGCAACAGGTTTTCTACCAGTTAAAGAGTAGTAATTCGCTGAAGGGCTTGTCAACTGTCCCCAAGATTTATGGGACATTTCTATAAGCTACTTTTGAGAATTTTCGGGCAATATGGAGATCTCTGGGGGAGCGATATCTGTAATTGATTTTACATTTAGAAAAAGCGTTTACATCTTATTTGGAAATAAGATGGGGAAGGGAATGATGAGAATAAGTAAAGCAAAGGCAAAAGGTCATCCATGTATGGTACAATTTTCTGGTAATCAAAACCCAAGCAGGGCCGGCGCTATGGGTAGGCAAAGGTGGCAATTGCCCAGGGCCCCTTGATAATGGAGAATCTCTTCTTTCAAATGAATCTTGAATTTTGATTCTAGGTGCCCTGTATCCAAAGATATTCAGATTTAAAGTGAGAATATCAGGTGCCATTTTTATATATAAAAATCACTCCCGACAGCAGATTAACAGTTATTATCTCCATTTTTCCTTAGGAAAAATCTCTCTTCTTCCTTAGGAAAAAAGAAGTGAGGTTCTATGTGTCACAGCGCCAGAGATACAGCCCCCTGAGATGTGACCCCCTCCAGATTCTTATCCATCAGGCTACAGGGAGAGTTTGCTGCCCACAGGAGCTGCTGCACCTCACAGATAATGGAAATATTCACTTTATATGTTACTACATTTTGAGAAGGAATAATATCTACTAATATTCATGTTTTTAACCCTTCTCTATGCAGAAATATCTAAGAGCACACTTTCTTTCTTATTGCCTTTGTCACAAAATTTTTTGTGAAAATTGACTAATACGATGAACATTCGATCCTCTTTGCCTAATGTCCCTATTAAATATGAACACTGCAACCCAGAACATGTCCATAAAGTTATATGTAACACCAAAAACACACACATGTTCTGGAATAAAGTTTTTATTTCCCACTATCCTCCATTACCTACACCTATGTTATAAGGTTCTCCCTCAAATTCTTATGCAGCGCGGAGGGTTCTGTTATTGGCGGATAATACAATGGCGACATCTAAACGTGACTTTTATTATCTCATTAGCTTGGTTTATGGATATATAGTTATTTATTTGTGTTACCATTGTGTTAGGAGCAAACAATGATAGATCTGTGTGAGGCTCAGTGCAATTTTCTGCAAAAATAGTTTGGTGTCCCCTGTGGAATTAACATTCACTTTGCTGCATATTTTGGTGATATACACATGTGGGGTCTGTATCATCTCCTCACATCTTACTGTTTTAGGAAACTAGATTTCTTTTTATAAGTATTCTGGATTTTTTCATATTTTAGAGGAAATTTTGAATGTTAATTGCCAAAAGCATTGCCTGGTTGTTTGCTATCAAAATTATATAGATATTATTTAGGCACCTTTACTTTTTATTCTGTTAATAATAATTCTTTAGTTATGTAGCACACACAGATTACGTAGCGCTACACAAAGCATGTCAAATTGGTCCCTGTCCCCATGGGGCTCACAATCTAAACAACCTAACAGTATGTTTTTGGAGTTTGGGAGGAAACTGGAGTACCTGGAGGAAACCCACGCAAACACGGAGAGAACATACAAACTCTTTGTTGTATAGCTAAATTTTGCAGGTTGTGACTGTCTTAAAATTTGTAGCTGAAAAGCAGATATCTAGTTATTACAGTTTTAGTGATATTATGTGGATTTATTTATGTGAACAGATCAATATGAGGCATTTGTGAACTCTTCACATGTCCATCTATTACATTTAGGAGATGTGAAGGGAAATATTTTCTGTTTTTCACATGTTTTGCCATCAAAGTAAAATTTTAAGTATTTTTAATAAAATGTTTTTGTTTGAATCAAAATTGCATGAAGGCGCCGCTGTCTATAAACTCTTTAATGCAATTTTGAAAATAGGGCAAGTGTCTGCTTTCAGAAAATATGTGGTTTGTTGGGTTTACTTTAATTTTTTTTTGCTGTAATTTCAATTTAATTTTTAAACATCAAAATTGTAAAAATTGCTCTGGTCAATAACGCGACAAAATATCCTGAATTGCCGGTTGGTGAGAGGGTTAATACCCCTTGGTTGAATTCCCGGGTGAAGATGCTTATCATCTATCTCCTGTCTATATATCTATCTGTCTAGTTATCCGTCTCCTATAATCTGACCATTTATATATCTTACTTTTTACCTATTTACTAATCAGTCTTCTATTTTTCTTCTACTGTATTTATCTCTCATATCCATCTACTGTATATAAAATGTACTTTAAAGTTCTGCATCTAGAAATCTCTATCATCTTTCATATTTATCTTCTATCATAATAATTATAATTAATAATTCTTTATTTACATAGCGCACACAGATTAAGCAGCGCTGCACAGAGCTGCCAGATCAGTCCCTGTCCCCAATGGGACTCACAATTTATTCAACCTACCAGTAATTTTTTTGGCGTGTGGGAGGAAACCGGAGGACCAGGAGAAAACCCACACAAACACAGAGAGAACATACAAACTCTTTGTAGATGTTGACCAGCGCTGCAAGGCTTTAGTGCTAACCACTGAGCCGCCGTGCTTCCCATCAATCTCCCAAAATTCTCCAATATTACAGTTTGTTTTACCATACTAAATGGAGCCTCTTGCTGACTGTGATTGGTCATAAAATAGTTTTATTTTGGGGCCCCACTTTTAGTTTTGCCAAGGGCCCCACTTTGTCTAGAACCGGCCCTGAACCCAAGACAAGATCATAGTATTAAAGGGGTATTCCCATCTGGGCATTGACATTTATTTGAATTCATTTGTCATATGTAAACATTTCTTCATTTGGATATTATTAAAAAAAATGTTCCTGCGTGAAGATAATTTCTCATAAAAGCCTCCATGTTATCCATTAGAAACGTGATAGCTTCCTCGGATATGACCACCTCACATTCTGGCATAACATTTAATTGAATAAGATTTAATTGAACAAATTAAATTTAAAAAATGAATGGCACTTGCCGCTTTTCACTTTGGTGAGCATAAGCCATAGGCAGCATACACACGAGGCAGTAACACGGGGGAAGATAGGACATGGCATAGAGAGGAGAGACCACGAATGGCCCACGCGTATCGCCCATCTAGCGGGCTTCCTCTCTATGCCTGCATTAGGTAACATGATGCACAATTCTATTTTATCTATTTGAACCCATTGCTTACATTCCAGGCTGCTACTGCTTTGCACTTAGCACTTTATTTATGTGTTTCATCTGTGTTTAAGTTAATCTATCGTTGTTGTGTTCCTAAAACTCTATCTTTTTTGAACATTTACAATATATTAATTGTTTCTGTAAAGGCACTGTCTATTGATTTATTTATTATACACTACAGAGTCTAATTGTCTTATTGATCTACGATGCTAGGGCACATTGCACTTTATTATTCTTAGATTAAAATTTGGACACGATTGTTTACCTTGTGGCTTTGTGCATATATGTATAGCTTGCAGCCTTATTATTTATTTATTTATTTATTTATTTATTTATTTATTTATTTATTTATTGTTGTTGTACATTTGGGGACTATCTCATTGAGGAGAGACCAACTTGTTCTCATCCCCTTCATTGGGGTTTTTAAATGTTTTTATTTTTTTGCTTGATGAAATAATAAACTGATTTTTTTTTTCTTAAAATGCAACCCCCATAACATGTAGCATGACTTTCAGTAAGTTTAATTACATGATCTGGTATTAAGGACAAGCACGTATATCTATTCCAGAAAGAAAAGATACCCAACTGTACACAGCACTGTTTCGACACGTTTGTGTCTCTTTAGTACAGTGTAGGGAACTGGTGTGGCTGAGTGACAGGCTTTTGACTAGAGTCAGGAAGTAAGAGTTCTCCTTATGGAGAATTAAGGCCGCCTTTGGCAAAGTCTCTGAAGAAGAACTCTTATACAAAGTAATTTTTAAAATCAGCATAGCATATGCTATTGGAACCTGTCACCATTTATAAATCATATTACTGGTGACAGGTTTCCTTTAAGTTGAGTGGGGTCTGTAGGTACAAAATTTGCTGTGGGACCCATAGAAGTTTAGTTATGTTCTTAGTAATGAAGCAACTGAAGAATTATACTTTATGTTTGCATCTAAAAAATGCTTTATCATTGAGAGTAAACTTTTAATTAAGTTGTTTTTATTTATAACACATGAAGTGTTAAGTCAAAAATGAAAGGCTGGACCTGATTATATAAAACAAGTGGCCATAAACTAGGACATCTGTCTCAGGGGAAGGGCACATTGTACAGCTATTATTAGGACATTGTGACAAGAAAAGAACATATACTTATGTGTCAAAACCTAAGAATCCTGAGTAAATGAAAACGTATGTGCAGTGTCCTGAGCTGTCTCATTTGGGGATTGTACACACAAGACTATTTTTCAAGTTAACATGGGTGCATTCAAGTTCAAGGACTGTCCTTTGCAAGGCCAGAAGAGATCATGGACCTTCCCTAGCGAAACCCACAAGATGACAAGGATTAATACCAATCTTTTGACAGTATCCCATAGGCAATAGCCCTGCTCATCATTTACTTTGCTGTCCTAGAACAAGAATTGCCTTAGGCTTATTGTTTTCATTAATAGGCTAAAATACGTGTTATTTTGAAGCCATAATCTGTGCAATATTGATGGTTACACCTAAGATTTATAATATCCTAAAGATGATAAAATTGCATTGTAGCCTGCACAACAGTATTTTTTTTACTGTTTAGCAGACTGATGGATGACATTATGTTCCACCCAGTACAGTGTTCAAAGTTTCTGCTCTCGAGAATAAAAAGAATAAAAGAAAAGAATATTTATTTGGGTGCGCTAAATTTCAGGACTTAATGCATTGCTTATATATAGTTTGTTTCTTTTCTTGAAAACCTGACTTCACTGTGGAATTTTATATTGCACGGATTGCTTACTAATAATTCATATTTCATGTTGTTACGGCTTACTTATATGCAGTATGGCTTAAGAGCTAAATGCAGACTAGGCACACTAATGTTATAAAATATGTCATGCTAAACAAAGATTTGTAAAATAAATTTGATGTTCAGTACATGTTACAAATAAATATTGAACAAAAAGTATAAAAAACTAGAATGTAAGAAAAGAACAATAGGTGTTAGAAGTCTTGCTGCTGGGTTCTAATCATTTGCCTTGCAGCGCTGGAGTCCTGAGTCCCACCCAGGTCAACATCTGCAATGAGTTTGTATGTTTTCTCCAGGTACTCCGATTTCCTCCCACACTCCAAAACATACTGGTAGGATCTTTAGATTGTGAGCACCATGGGGACAGGGACCAATTTGTCATGCTTTGTGCAGCGCTTGCGTAATCTGTAGGTGCTATATAAATAAAGAATTATTATTATTGTTATTATTGATGGTCATCTAAGGCTGCTCTGTTTGAGGTGAAAATTTATTCCCCCTGGCTGAGCCGGATGTGGGTTTTGTGGAAAGCTGGATGGTTTCCTCTTGGAGTAAGAATGTGTTACAAGTGTGGGTCCATGGGGGTCATTATTCATTAGGCCAGCTCCTTGCGACAGTTCTATGTCTTTTTTTGGAAATCCTCTGCCCATCAGGGCTTTAGTCCTTTAATAAATGTTCTTATGCTCTAATGATTGTATGGGATTTTTTTTTCAGAAAGTCCCAAAAAAGTCAGAAAATGCATACCCAGCACATACGCTAACAAAGGACTGGATCGACTATGCGACTTTTTGCAAAAGACGCAAGTCATGAATCTGGCTTTGAACAGTGTTGCACTAGCAGTAGTTCTATGTTTACACCAAAGTAATGAAGTTGTGGAAATAGTCCTGTGCAACTTCTTAGCAGTAAAAAGTCCAAAAAACTCAATGTGGCTTTTTTATTTTACTTTTCTTACTTTTTTTATGCCTAAAAAGAAAAGAATAACAATGATAAATAATCCCACCATGTGCATGAAATGGTAGATATGAGGAATGATTAATTGTATCCAAACCCAGACATGTAATTTACAGTAACTGTCAAAAGACTGCAAACATATGCTAGTCAGTCAATAGTTAAAAAGAAAGATTTATGTAATTATTTAAAAACACAGGAACAATGGGGGTAATTAATCATTAGAGCGGCTCCTTACGACAGTGCTACATCTGTCTTTGGAGTTTCGCTGCAGTCAAATTTATTGAAATGTACATGGTCCCCTACCTAAGAACACTCGACTTACATACAACCCCTGGTTACAAACGGACCTCTGGAAATGGTAATTTATTGTACAAAAGGTGTCTGTAATGAAGCTTTAGTGTTAATCCTGATTCTTATGACAACCCAAAATTTTTAAAATCCAATTGTCACAGAGACCAAAAAAGTTCTGGCTGGGATTACAATGATAAAATATACAGTTCCGACTTACATACAAATTCAACTTAAGAACAAACCTACAGACCCTATCTTGTATGTAACCCGGGGACTGCCTGTATTTGGACCTTTATAAATCTGCTGGCAGTGGTTTTTGCTGTATGGGTTGTTTACGACAGTCGCATGAAAAGTCACAGAAGACCAGGGTAGGGACTGGCGTGAATTGCGCCAAAATGGAAACTTGTGCCAAATCATAAATAATGAATTCAGTGATATTGTCAATTTGACGCAATGGAAAGTCACAAAACAGCAACTTCAGCAACTGCAACTTCATCAAAACAATACCAAACATAGACAAAAATCTAATAAAATTTACCCCTAATGTGTTGATGGTGGGAATGTCAGGATCATAAATATTATATAGATAGAAGTATGAAAGGTAGGTTACAGTGCTAGTTGTAGAACAGTGTAGCACACACAGTACATACTTTCATACCTGTCATATTTTAACTCATTCAGATAAGCCGACGCCGCAGGTCCGCGGCAGCTCCGTGGCCGCGCCTCTTCTGTCTTCATGCCGGCTCGGGGCCGCGACAGCTCCGTGCGCACGGCCCGGCACTCAACTGTGATGTCATCCGCTGTTGACGTCACAGAGTGCGCCGGGCGGATCTATGCAATCCAGTGACTGGATTTATGGAACAATTAAATTAATTTCATTTGTATTTAAATATGATTGACATTTTGCATATTCAAAGTAGCCACCCCAAACAGATGCTTGGGCACTCCTAATAGCCAATTCCTGAGGATGAAACATATCTCCAGTGAACAAAATGTCCTGACGAAAAATTTGACTCCAATGGAACAGAAATTTAAACAAAGAGGTTACTGTTTATAGCCTGCCAGCCCCCATATGTTTATAGCCTGCCAGCCCCCTTATGTTTATAGCCTGCCAGCCCCCATATGTTTATAGCCTGCCAGCCCCCATATGTTTATAGCCTGCCAGCCCACATATGTTTATAGCCTGCCAGCCCCCATATGTTTATAGCCTGCCAGCCCCCATATGTTTATAGCCTGCCAGCCCCCTTATGTTTATAGCCTGTCAGCCGCCTGTTGCCGGTAAAAAAATAATAAAGTTACTACTCACCATTCCGACGGCCCGGAATGGAGCTGCCGCGGACCTGCGGCATGAAGATGAAGAGGAGCTGTCCGGGCCGTCGGAATGGTGAGTAGTAACTTTTTTTATTTTTGTATACCCGAGTATAAGCCGAGTGTTGAATTTTTAGCACAAAAGTTGTGCTAAAAAACTCGGCTTATACTCAAGTATATACGGTACATTGATTTCTTCAATTGCATGATTTAAAAAAAAAATATTCCCATGTGAAGATAATTTCTCTTAAATGTAGTCATATGGTCCCTTAGAAATGAGTTTGTTGTCCTTGGATACGATATGGTGCATGTTTAAAGAACAGCTGTTTGATGCCCTACAGATACCAATCAGACCACATTGTGTAAAGCTGTCAATACTCAATATTTGGAGGAGATTTATCAGAAGTGTCTGAGAGAAAAACTGTTCTAGCTGCTCTTGGTAGCCAATTTTCCCACAGCAATTTAAAAAAAGAAATCTGAGCTCTGATTGGATGCCATGAGAAACTAGAATAGTTTTTCTCTTAAACTCTTCTGATAAATCTCCCCCTGGTGTATTCATGGCTGGGCTTAGTCATGGTTGTCCTGAGCATTTGATATAGCATGGATATATTTTTTAATCAGAAGAACAACATAAAGTGTTAAAAATGAAGGGGCACAAAGAGGTCCATTTTAATGGGGGTGGTCTGGTACAATAGTTATTTCTATGTATTAAACCTGGAATCAATAAATTATATGTACCCAACAATGAATACAGTATGACGCTATAAAGTGCTTCAATATGTTTTTTTATTTTAGACATCAATAGGACAACCCTATTAGGATACATGAAGTTTTTTTTTTGGGGGGGGGGGCATTTATCACGAGACACCTATTAAAGTCTGTCTTTATTGCCCCACTGACTCTCAGATTTATCATTGTGGCTTTGTCACTTTAACCCATTCCCGACGCGAGCTGTTCTATTATGTATGGAGATGGCTCATCTCCATACAAGGTGGGTGTTTGATGCATATTGCAGCAAACACTAGCCGTTAACACGCACCAATCATGGGTTTTTGACTGTGTTGTGTTTCCCAACTTTTTGGGGATCGCGCCAAGGATTGTCTCGCACATGATTGGATTTTGGTGCATCAGTGCAGGCTTTCACGCGACAGAAATCGTGGGGTGGGCCGGAGGATGTAGGAGGTCACCATATCAGGGGAAGATAAGTAGCAACAATATGTGGGAAGGTGAGAGGTCACAATAATAGGGGAGATGAGAGGAGGCCACAATATGAGGAATAGGTTTTTCCAGTTTTGGTGATAAAAAAAGGGACCTCGGCTTATACTCGGGTCGGCTATATAATAAGGCTATATTATAACCTTCAGATGCCCTCCTTCCTCCCCAATTTTCCGGCAGTTACTCTTCTTTTCATCGATGACCAGCATCGGCTCCATGTCGGTGCATTGTCTGTCACACGCACCATGACGTCAGCCACTCGCTGACATCATAGTGTGTGATGATGCCCTCTCACACATTAGAATGTCAGAGAGCGGCTGACGTCATGGTGCTTGTGACAGACGCATCAGAAGGCGAGTACACATTTTTTTTTTTTAATAGACTCAAGTATAAGCTAGTTAGGGTTGTTCAGCACATTTTATGTGCTGAAAAACTTGGCTTATGGAGACTTTGGTGTCTCATCCACTGCAGCTTGTGTTTTGTTTCCAGGTGCCCGATTATACATGATTTGTTTTGTCTTGTGCACATTGCCTGAAAAAAATGTCACACCACTAAAATCCTCTGGGCTAATCATTCTTTGCTCAGTCCCTGGGTGGGGTGGGCAATAGTAAACAACGCTGTGGCTATGGGCTGACTGCTGCACCTTTACACCCTTCTGCATCTTCAGCTGGCTACCTGGGGCTCTGTGGCCACTACCACTTCTTCCTCCGAACTCTTATTGCCTTCAATCCATGTTGGGTCTAGGACTTCTTTATCACCTCTCAGATCATCTTCCACCAAACCCTCACTGCTGCCCTCCTTGTTAGTCTCCACATTGCAGAAAGCAGGAGGCTAGGGAATACCAGCTAGTAGAATGACTGTGACTGCTATGTGACTTGTAACTGAGGTGGCCTTGCTGTTTTGAAGGGGATTGAGGTGGAGGGCTCTGCACTTTCAGTAGAAGTGGTGCTAGTTGAAGACAATTAGATGTAACCTGAGGCACTGTTCATGATATGCACCAATGCCTCAACTTTCTCTGGTCTCTCCGTTCTGACAAGATTACAATGCAAACCCTGGCACCTGCCTACCCCAGAACAAGGTGTAGCAGGCACATATCTAACACATCCTTTCCCTGAAATACCAGCTCCAGGAGCAGCACCACTGTCAAGTCCCTGTCCCTTATTCACTGATTTCTTCGTTTTTTGCACACTCACACACAGAGTTATTGTCACTGCACGATAAGATAGTATTGGTACATGCAGTACACAATGGTATATGCAGTTACTGTCATTGTGCTATAAGATGCTATGGGTATACACACGCAGTTCATATAATCACAGCAATGACCATACTGTAAAATCAGACCATTAACCAGCTTTTCCAGATGAGCTGAATACTGAACCTGAACACGGACTTCTGGTTGTAGTTCAGGTTCAGTGGCCTGAACCCACAATGTTAGGCACATACCCAAACAGTGCGCTTTGGGTCCATTATTAGGAAGGTGTGGACCCATAAAGGTTCTGGTTCAGCCAAGTTCGGCTGAACCTGAAAGTTCTGTTTTGAACGCATAACTGTTAGATGAGGCTCTCACCCCTATCTGGAAAATGGGGGTCCCCTAACCTCAGTATAACAGCAGAAAAAAAGAGTAGGCTGGGGACACTTATGTATTGGGTACAAATCCTAGATAAAATAGTACAAATACATTCAACAAACAAATATTTGCACACAATTTTAAATAAAAAATGCCAAATGTATGATATTCAGTTCCAGTCCATATCCATCTCCATAGATATGATCAGTATTGGGGCCACTTCTTTTTAATATTTTTATTAATGACCTTGTAGTGGGTTTATACAGTCATGTTTCAATATTTGCAGATGATACTAAGCTGTGTAAAGTAATAAATACTGAGGTCGATAGTTTAGCATTACAGAGGGATTTGTGGAAGCTTGAGGGATGGGCAGAGAAATGGTTGATGAGGTTTAATGTAGATAAATGTAAAGTTATGCACTTGGGCCATGGAAACAAAAAGTATAATTATGTTCTAAACGGTCAATTACTTAGTAAAACTGAAGCTGAAAAGGACTTGGGGGTATTGGTGGATGGTAAACTTAATTTTAGTGACCAGAGCCAGGCGGCTGCTGCTAAAGCAAATAAAATAATGGGATGTATCAAGAGAGTAATAGATTCTCATGATAAAGACATAGTTTTGCCCTTATACAAATCCCTGGTCAGACCACACATGGAATATTGTGTACAGTTTTGGGCACCAGTGTATAAAAAGGATATAGTAGAGCTGGAACGGGTGCAGAGGAGAGCAACCAGGATTATTAGGGGAATGGGGGAACTAGAATACACTGACGAGAGGCCTGGATGACTTTCTGGAGAGAAAAAATATCACGGGTTATGGGGATAAAACATTTATTTCATTCTTAAAGGTTGGACTTGATGGACTTGCGTCTCCTTCCAGCCTTATATACTATGAGACTATGATGCATAACGTCTTTTTTTTTTTAACCTGAGATTATTATAACATCCACTATGTAGTTAATTGTTCCACCCAATAAAAAAGTCTCTAGGAGAGGTAAAAGCATATTATGAATGGCAACTATATTTAGCATATCAATGATGCCCTTACAGAAGGTGCACCGTATCTATCCAAGATCATTGACTGAACAGAGTAAAAACATTGCCTCCAAACTCGTTACACATCCAATCTTCTCGGTGACGGCACGCCGAGAAGTGTCAGCATAGAAAATGAAAATTAGTGATGTCGTATGTGCATTGAAAGCCTGAGGGCTTTTCGGCTCAAGTTCTTGTTCAAGCAGTGTTAATGACATGCCCTTCATTTCAATGTTAAGGGCATCAATACATTTTAATATTAGGTTTTGACATGTGGCTGTAGCTTTTTCTTTAAATCTCTCAATGAACAACATTGTGTACAGTATATGGTAACTGAAAAAGGTGAATATTTTTTACATCCACTATAAATACCAAATCTTTATTTATTAGTGCCATAATATTCAGCAGTGCTTTGCAAATCGTGGAGTATATATACAAACAAAATAAGAAATCACAGGGTAATAACATAGTCATATTAAAACGAGTCAGGGCCCTGCTTGCAGGAGTATACAATCTATGAAGGGGATGGGTTGACACAGGAGGAAGAAGAGCTTGGCTTGATTTCTTCAAAACAAATTGTACTTGTCAGTGAAAGTATTTAACCCCTTAAGGACGCAGCCTGTTTGCAGGTTAAGGCTCGCAACTTTTTTTTGAAATTTGACCAGTGTCTCTTCCTGTGGTAATAACTTTTGAACACTGTTACTTATCAAAGCGATTCTGAGATTGTTTTTTCCCCACATGTTGTACTTCATTTTAGTGGTAAATTTTGGCTGATAAGAAAAAAATGATGAATTTTTAGAAAAATTTGCCATTTTCGAAATTCAAAATCACCGCGTTTTCAGGCAGATCGATTTACCACCTAAATAACTTGCAGAATAACATTTCCCATTTGTCTACTTTACATTTTCATAATTTTTGAAATGTTTGGATAATTTATTTTGACGTCACGCGGCCTACAAATCGAATAGCGATTTTCCGTATTTTCGGAATTGACTATTTTGGGGATAAATACTGTTTGAAATCAAATTTTACATATTTAGCAACAAAAACCCCCTATATAACCAACCCATTTTCAAATCTGCACCCCTCAAACTATCAGAAACAGTATTTACAAAGATTGTTAACCCCTTGAGATTACAATCTATGAAGGGGATGGGTTGACACAGGAGGAAGAAGAGCTTGTATAATAGTCCAGTCATCCTTTATAAAATTCGATTGAGATAAAATAAATAAAATTTAATCAATTAATAATGGTGCTGCCTGAACCATTCATCAGCCGCCGTGTGATATACAGATTATAAGGTGAATAGATCTGTACAGTATCCAGTATATTGGTATCTTGTGCTTGCAGGATTACATAGATAGGAGGAGCGTAGGGAGTATCTGAGTGAAATGAAAGGGAAAGTTAAATGCAGTTAGGGGATATGATAGGCCTGCCTGAAGAGATGGGGGTTTTTTAAGAGCACACCTGAATGTTTGGTAGTTTGGTAATTCTTCAAAACGTTTCAATGACTCAATGCTGTATATGGTGTTGGAACTTTTTTTAAATTATCTAAAGATTTAATAAAGATTGATTGACTTTACATTTTTATTGGCTCTATGCATCTTCAGTCCAGATGGTTTCCACTGCATAGGTGAAACTTCAACAGAAATCTAAGACAGTTAGCTAGGCTTTCATTTCTTTTGTGCATTTGTATTAGTCCGATAGTCCAGGGTAGGGTATTCCAGAGAATTGGTGCAGCTTGGGAGAAGTCCTGAAGACGTGAGTGGGAAATTCTAATTAAGGAAGAGAATAATCTTAGATCGCCAGCAGATTAAAGATCCTATCATACAGATTATGCTCTAATTGCTTTTTTTAATGTTGTTCACTCATGTATTATGTTTTGCAAAACTAATAGAGGTTTACATGGACACATGTGAAAATGAAAAGTCTTAAATGTTATCCCCATGCACTAATTTAACCAATAATGTATCCCAGAAGATTACTTCAACTGCTAAAAGTAAACTTCGACTAGTGTATGACAGAAAAGCTCATATATTTGGGAACAAGACAAATGTTATCCAAAGCAAATTTTGCACCACTTTCCAACCGTTGGAATCCAAACTTTTTGTTTGGTCTTGCGACCACCTTTTCTGTCTCATAGAATAGCTGCATGAGAAGTTTTCAGGAAGCACGGCATTGAAATTCCTGTACAAGCATTTCCCTAAAAAGTACCGTAGTAGGAGTGGGAATTTTTAGCCTAGAAGTAAATCCGCTGCAAGGATGTTTGGATCTGGCTTCTTAGAATCCATATTGTTTTTGCAGAATAAGATGTTAGCAAGTACAAGCACTTGTAAGCAATACCAGAAAAGATAACCTTATGGTAAACTAGGGATGTCAATGATCAGAATAGAAACTTGGAGAGATACAAGTACAAACTGCAAAAATGGTAGTATTACCTGGAGGGGTAGCAGAGGTCGAAACAAGTCATGAGCAGAAAATCCAAAACATTGAGCAGAGTAACCTATGTAAAAGTGCAGCCGAAGTGTAGTTCCAAAACACAAATAGTACAGTTTTGATACACGGTGCTATTATCTGGTGCACCCTGCTGTTGGAAAGTGTGCACCATCTTTTTAGGTGCATCTTTAACATACAGCATGCAACACAATTCTTTTGAGTATTAAATGTGAATCTGACGGAGCAGTAACACGCCCTTTTAGTTGCCTGACGTGATATGTTGTGTGGGGGCTTGTTGTTTACATAACAAATTGCACTCCATAGTGATGGTATTTAATATTCCATGCCATGTATTGGGAAGCAGAAAAAAAATTCCAAATGCAGTGAAATTGGTGAAATAATGCATTTGCACCATTTTCCTGTGGCCTTGGATTTTACGGCTTTCACTGTGCGCCCCAAATGACACGTCTCCTTTATTTTTTTGGTTGGATTTATAATGTTTTCATACATTTACAAATATTAAAATCTCCTGAACAAAAAAATTTTTTTTTGCCATTTTCTGGCGCTAATAACTTTTTCTTACTTCAGTGTACAGAGTTGTGTGTGGTGTCATTTTTTTGCGAGATGAGATGATGTTATCAATGCTACCATTTTTTAGGTTTTTTCTATATATATATTTTTTTAGCTTTTTTATTATCTTTCAGACCCCCTAGGATACTTTAGCCAAAGGTTATCTAATTGATCCTATCCATACTAGAGTATGGCCGTATACGGGGATTTTGCACAATGTGCAAATTGCACCATGTAATAAATTTGCTTAAACAAGACAGCCTCAGGTCTTTGTATGAAACAGATAGCTGTTCCTCGAGGATATCACGGGAGTGACTATCTAAGCTAATAGGGAGGCCTCCATGCGCCGCTGGCTTTTTAATGCTAGTACTGATCGCAGGTGCAATGGGTTAAAATATGTACAAGCTCCAAAGACGTTCTTTCTAGTGCAAAGTCAGACATAAAACTGGTGCATCCAATTTAATAGATTTGGGCGATTGTGTTTATTGTATAGACTGGCAGGAAGAGATAAACTTAAGTTAATCCATACCTCCAAAATAGGTTTCAGTTTTTTTCATTCCTCTATTCCTACTGGGAGACTTTAGAAAAGTTAATCAATCCAGCATAATGCTCATTATGACATAACAAGGCCCATTTGGGACATCACAGTGCCCTATTATAACATCACAAACCTCAAATGGTACATAAAAATGCCCATTTTGAAATAACAATACTCCATTTTGTCCCCAGAATATATCCCATTGTGACATCGCTAAGTCCATTAGGACATCATAACGATCAATTATGCCATCATAATCCATAATTTTATTTCACATATAGAAAGTAAGTAAACGTTTCTAACATGTCTATACTTTAGAATATCCAATGCAGATTTGGATGTAATGTCTATCAAAAAATTGACACATCTAAATTAATTGTACTCCTTACATATAAATGATCCTATGCCAATGCAAATTGCCAACATTACCATAACAAATGTCTATCCCTGAGCATGTAACCTCCATTAACTCTTTTTTTAAAGGTTAAATGTGAGAATCAGTAATATGTGACCATATGACATGTGTAGCATGGCATTTATATGCATGTCAAGAGACAGAAATTAATGACATTTAATTTTCCGACTTCTTCAACAAAGTATTGAATACTGTTGGTGATCTTCTAGTAGTTAATATCTTAATAGTGGAATGAAGATGGAATAAATGCAAGCTATCGGCTATATGTTGTTATAATAATATGTCCTTACTGTCATCATTGCCGGGCACATATTTATTTTCCAATTGTATTACGCAATTACATCTTCATTCGCAGAAATGATAAACCCGTCATTGGAATCAAAAATGATATATCTTTCCTGCAGGTCAGGAGAAATATAGATTTGCATTTCAATCCCAATATCATATGAAGAGATTGAAATTACTGTGTAAGTCATTTCTGTGCCATATTGGTTTCAGTAAAGCATCAGGGTTTGGAGAGTCTCTAAATTTGTAGCTGCAAAATCTTGCTTAGGTTCTATTATTTTAATAGCAAGAAATGCCTTAGGGATCATCGGTTAATAGAGGCCACTTCCCAACAGCTATGTAAACCTTCCTGTTTTTTTTTTTTATTCACAGTATGCAGAGAAAAATTAAATGGCCATATGACATACACCACTGCAGAAAATAGAATTGATTTTTTTTTTTTTAATTATATTCATTTCTCCCTTCAATTTCTAATAGCTGTCCTAAAGTGATGTTTATAATGCCACCAGAGAAATGAAGTGCCGACATATCAGTGCACATTAGCTGCTGATTGACTATATGTCACTCAAGAATCTCAAAGATTCACTCAGTATCTTGGGGCAAGATATTTATTCTAACTTTCCAGAACAATGTGGCAACTTGGGAAAAGGTCTATGTAAGATTGTGTCATGTAAATGTTACGCTTAAAATGTTACAAGGAATCTCAAGTTTTCTAAAAAGATCCTCTTTTCTTAAGGGTGCATCTATCAGTCAAAACAAAGAAAAACTATTACAGACAGATTTAAATGATTTGATGAATAGAAAATGTAGGATTTTATAAAGGGTGTTTCTAAAGCAGAGGTGGCCAGTGGAGATGACAACGTTCCTTTCATTGTTTGATCTGTTACAACTTTTCACAATTATTTCATCAACATATTTTAGAAAGGGTTTAGATATTTGTGACCGTATTTATGTTACAGGCAGTCCCCGTGTTACATACAAGATAGGCTATTTTGGTTTGCACTTAAAGAGAATCGCTTACCCGAAATAATGCCTCTAGGAGCACTTACTAAAGTAAGCACCTCCCTAGCCCTACCCCAGTACTAGCAGTGTTAAATTGCTAGCTTTATTGGAACATACCGATAAGCTAGGAAACACTGCAGTACATAGCCATCCGCTGTAAGCTTATTCCGGCGTATTCATGAGGGTGTGGTCCGGGGTGGCGATGACTGTCGCTTGAAGCGCTTTCCTAACCATTCTCATTGCATAGCGCTACATTGCTAAATGCAACCCTTATTCCTTTGCCTCTTTACAAACTGAGCCTGATGAAGGTCAATTACTTGACCGAAATATCACATTTTGGATGTTTGTATTAAAAAAAACCCTGAATTTGCAACTTAACAGTATGACTGGAGTTTACAAATTCTTGAAACCTGGCAGTCAACACTGGCATATGATGTGGGAGGGTTGGTCCGGGGCAGAAACAGAGGAGAGGGGAGTGCCCCAGACTGTGAATACGCCGGATGGCTATAAGCTTGATTCGGCATTCAGACGGCTATGTACTGCAGTGTTTTCTAGATTATCGGTATGTTCTGATAAAGCTAGCGATTTAACACTTCTATTACTAGGGAGCTGCTTACTTTAGTAAGTGTATTATTTCGGGTGACAGGACCTTTTTTGAGTTGAATTTGTATATAAGTCGGAACAGACGTGGCCCCGGAAGAAGCTGTTTTTGCAAAACCCAGGGTCGGACGGACATGTGGCTAGCGTCCCACTAGAGATTTTGATATAAGCATTTTTATCTTTATTTTTTGTGAGTATGATGAATTTGAATAAATTTTTACTTATTTGAACATACTACACCATGCATGCATATTTCTTTCAGTAATATCACATAATAAAATACTTGAAGGAAAGCGAAGAGATGCGGTGGTGCTGGTCTGAACGCTGGCATGGTTTCATCAGGAGGATCTGTGGACTTGTGGGGTTTATCGACACAGAACTTTATATGAGAAGGGTCGTATATAAAAGAACCATTGGGAGCTCCGGTCATAGTAAAAAAAACTTTTTTACTCTTTATTACTAGATTCTCAAGGTATGTTTGGTTCAAAATGCATAAAAGCAAATGGTAAATTTGCTTTAAAAACCAAATCTGGATAAATACTGAAAAACCAAAATGCACATCATAGCAGTCGTCAACCTGGGTAACCTGTGGAGTCACATTCTATTCCCATATAGGTGAGTGCCAATAAACTTCTGCTTGGTCTTTTTGTGACCATTATTGCTATTTTGTTACATCACAAATCTAGCTGCATTTTGTGATCACCTCCTATATTTTTGATTGTCAAGGTTTGTGAAATTGGTGTATAGGTGGGCACTAATAAGGGCCGGTGCCAGATTTCTTAATATGAAAATTTTAATTTATGTAATCTAATTATATACAAATAAATACAAAGATAATGCAAAATCAGACCTACAGACGTCTGTACATAAAAGTTTGGTCTTTATAACAAAAAACAACTGGTTTAAAATAAAGTTTAAAAAAAACATAAATTATCCAAACTTTCAAAAATTATGAAATGTAAGTAGACAATGGGAAATGTTATTCTGCAAGTTTATTTAGGTGTTAAATCTATCTGCCTGAAAACCGTGGGTTTTGATTTTTCGAAAATGGCAAATTTTTCTAAAAATTTCATCATTTTGTTCTTTTTTTTTGTAAAAATAACGCAAAACGTATCAGCCAAATTTACCACTAAATGAAGTACAACAGGTGGGGAAAAAACAATTCAATACGCTTTGATAAGTAACAGTTTCAAAGTTATAACCATATAAAGAGACGCAGGTCAAATTTCAAAAAAAAGGTTGCGAGCCTTAACCTGCAACAGCTGCGTCCTTAAGGGGTTAATAAATTAATATGGTGCTTGCCTGAACCATTCATCAGCCGCCGTGTGATATACAGATTATAAGGTGAATAGATCTGTACAGTATCCTATAATTGGTATCTGGTGCTTGCAGGATTACATAGATAGGAGGGGGTAGGGAGTATCTGAGTGAAATGAAAGGGGAAGAATAAATGCAGTTAGGGATATGATAGGCCTGCCTGAAGATGATGTTTTTTTTTTTAGAGCACACTGAATGTTTGGTAGTTTGGTAAATTCTTCCAAACGTTTTCATGACTAATGCTGTATATGGTTGGAACTTTTTTTAAGTTATCTAAGACTTAAATAAAGATGGATTGACTTTACATTTTTATTGGCTCTTGCATCTTCATCCAATGGTTTCCACTGCATAGGTGAAACTCAAACAGAAACCTAAGACAGTTAGCTTCTTTCATTCTCTTTTGTGCCTTTGTATTAGTCCAATAGTCCCAGGTACGGTATTCCGAGAATTGGTGCAGCTTGGAGAAGTCCTGAAGACGTGAGATCCTATCAGACAGATTATGCTCTAATTGCTTTTTTTAATGTGTTCCTCATGTATTATGTTTTGCAAAAATAATAGAGGTTTTCATGGACACATGTGAAAATGAAAAGTCTTATGTTTATCCCCATGCCTAATTTAAACCAATAATGTATACCAGAAGATTACTTGAACTACTAAAAGTAAACTGTCGACTAGTGTATGACAGAAAAGCTCATATATTTGGGAACAAGAAATGTATCCAAAGCAAATTTTTGGCACCACTTTTCCCACCGTTTGGAATCCACTTTTGGTTTGGTCTTGCGACCACTCCTTTTCTGTCTCATAGAATAGCGGCATGAGAAGTTTTCAGGAAGCACGGCTTGAAATTCCTGTACAAGCATTTCCCTAAAAAGTACCGTAGTAGGATGGGAATTTTTAGCCTAGAAGTAAATCGCTGCAAGGATGTTTTGGATCTGGCTTCTTAAATCCATATTGTTTTTGCAGAATAAGATGTTACAAGTACAACGCACTTGTAAGCAATACCATAAAAGATAACTTATGGTAAACTAGGATGTCAATGAGCAAATAGAACTTGAGAGATACAATACAAATTGCAAAATGGTATAGTATTACCTGGAGGGGTAGCAAGGGTCGAAACAGTCATGAGCAGAAAATCCAAAACATTGAGCGAGTAACCTATGTAAAAGTGCAGCAGATTCCAGTTCCAAAACCACAATAGTACAGTTTTGATACACGGTGCTACAGAATATTGAATATTGCGCACGGTCGTCAATTATCTGGTGCACCCCTGCTTTTGAAAAGTGTGGCACCTCTTTTTAGGTGCACCTTTAACATACAGCTGCAACACAATTCTTTTGAGCATAAGGTGGAATCTGACGGAGCAGTCCACGTCCCTTTAGTTGCCTGATATGATATGGTGTGGGGCTTGTTGTTTACATAACAAATTGCACTCCATAGTGACGGTATTTAACCCTTAAGGATCCGCAGCCTGTTTGCAGGTTAAGGCGCTCAACTTTTTTTTTGAAACTTTGACCAGTGTCTCTTTCTTCTGTGGTAATACTTTTGAACACCGTTACTATAAAAGCGATTCGAGTTGTTTTTTCCCACATGTTGTACTTCTTTTAGTGGGGAATTTTGGCTGATAAGTTTGCGTTTATTTACAAAAAAAAGAAAAATGATGAATTTTTAGAAAAATTGCCATTTTCATTCTAAATCACCGCGTTTTCCAGGCAGATAGATTTACCACCTAAATACTTGCAGAAATACATTTCCCCATTTGTCTACTTTACTTTTCATAATTTTGAAATGTTTTGGATATTTTATTTTGACGTCACTCGCCTACAATCGAATAGCGATTTTCCGTATTTTCGGAATTGACTATTTTGGGATAAATACTGTTTGAAATCAAATTTTACTATTTAGCAACAAACCCCCCTATATAACCAACCCATTTTCAATCTGCACCCCTCAAACTATCAGAAACAGCTTTTACAAAGATTGTTAACCCTTTGAGATCTTCATAGTAATTGAATCAAAATGGCGGTGAAATTTAGAATTTCAAATTTATCAATTTTGTCGGTTATGGTTCATTTAGCCCTAAAATTCCACATTTACAAAGATAAAAAGAGAAAACTCACCATAAATTTGTTCTACAATTTCTCCTGAAGCAGCGACCCCCCACACTGGCCGTTCTTTTGTTATGGGTGCACACGAGGCGCAGAAGGAAGGAGCACCCTGCAGCTGCCAGGATTTTAGTTTTCTGTTTCCCCTTTTGAAGGCTATAAATTTTCGCTTTCTGTTATTTGGGCCATTGACGCAATTTTTTTTGCGGGTACGAGATGCTTTTTCCAGTGTGTACCATTTGGGGATGGTATCACCTATTGTTGAAAATTTGGAACTTTTTTTGAGGTCATTAGTAGAAAAAGCATCAATTCTGTACTGGATTTTTTTACTTTTTTTTTTTTTCCGTGTTCACCGTATATCCTAATAATCCGTTATCTTTATTCTATGGTCGATACGATTACGGGATACCAGACATTAATATTTTTTTATGTTTTTACTAAATTTGCCATAAAAACCCATTGGGGAAAATCTATCATTTTTGCATCGCGTCCCGCTTCCAATGTGCATAACATTGTTACTTTTTTTGGCTACAGAGCTGTTGATGGCTTGTTTTTTTGCGGGACATGTTGTTCTTTGCAACAATATCATTCTGGAGTACATATGTTTTGTTGATCACTTTTTATTGCATTTTTAGTGGGATATAATAGGTAAAATCATATTTTTTGGCAGGTTTTTGACGTTTTTTTTTTACGGCGTTCATCATATGGTTCAATAGTTATTTAGTTTTATTCTATGGATTGTTACGGACGCGGTGATACTATATATGTGGGGTTTTGTTTTATGATTTAGACTTTTTTGAGCGTTTATGTCTCTTATATTTTGGGGCTTATGGGCATTTTTAGTGATTTTATAAAGTAATTTTTTATTGAAAACCTTTTTTTTTTACATTTTTTTACTTGATCACCATGGGATATGAACAAGCAATCATCTGATTGCTTGTTCTTGATAATACTCCGCAATACTATATTGCAGGGTATTATCAGTGCCAGCCTATGCAGATGCATAGGCTGACACTTTGCCTAAGATGACGTCACAGACGCCATCTTAAAGTAAACCCTCCAAGGCTTCTCTGGGTCCCGATCGGACCCCAGAGGAGCCCAAACAGCGATCGCCCCCCGAAACGGTGCGGGGGGGGCGATCGTAGGGTAAAGACCCCCAAAAGGCATGTTAAATGCCGCGGTCGCGTTGACCGCGGCATTACGGGTTAAACACCGCGATCGGAGCCCACTCCGACCGCGGGTGTTAGCCGGGGATGTCAGCGTAGATACCGCTGAAATCCCGCGGCTAGCGATGCGGTTCGGCTGCTATACAGCGCTGAACCGGCATCGTCTCTGCGCCGTAGCTGTACTGCGCTGAGCGCTAATCGCGGGACTCAGCGCAGTACAGCTACGGCGCAGAGCGCTAAGGTGTTAATATTCCATGCCATGTTATTGGGAAGCAGAAAAAAAAATTCCAAATGCAGTGAAATTGGTGAAATAATGTATTGCACCATTTTCCTGTGGCCTTGATTTTACGGCTTCACTGTGCGCCCCAATGACACGTCTCCTTTATTTTTTGGTTGGATTATAATGTTTTCATCCATTTACAAATATTAAAATCTCCTGAACAAAAAATTTTTTTTTTGCCATTTTCTGGCACTAATAACTTTTTCATACTTCAGTGTACAGAGTTGTGTGTGGTGTCATTTTTTTGCGAGATGAGATGACGTTATCAATGCTACCATTTTTTAGGTTTTTTCTATATATATATTTTTAGCTTTTTTTATTATCTTTCAGACCCCCCTAGGATACTTTAGCCAAAGGTTTACTAATTGATCCTATCCATACTAGAGTATGGCCGTATATGGGGATTTTGCACAATGTGCAAATTGCACCATGTAATAAATTTGCTTTAACAAGACAGCCTCAGGTCTTTGTATGAAACAGATAGCTGTTCCTCGAGGATATCACGGGAGTGACTATCTAAGCCAATATGGAGGCCTCCATGCGCCGCTGGCTTTTTAATGCTAGTACTGATTTCAGGTGCAATGGTTAAAATATGTACAACTCCAAAGACGTTCTTCTAGTGCAAAGTCAGACATAAAACTGGTGCATCCAATTTAATAGATTTGGGCAATTGTGTTTATTGTATAGACTGGCAGGAAGAGATAAACTTAAGTAATCCATACCTCCAAATAGGTTTCAGTTTTTTTCATTCCTCTATTCCTACTGAGACTTTAGAAAAGTTAATCAATCCAGCATAATGCTCATTATGACATAACAAGGCCCATTTGGACATCACAGTGCCCTATTATACATCACAAACCCTCAATGGTACATAAAAATCCCCATTTTGAAATAACAATACTCCATTTTGGTCCCCAGAATATATCCCATTGTGACATCGCTAAGTCCATTAGACATCATAAACGATCAATTATGCCATCATAATCCTATTTTGTTTCACATATAGAAAGTAGTAAACGTTTCAACATGTCTATACTTTAGAATAATCCAATGCAGATTTGGATGTAATGTCTATCAAAAATTGACACATCTAAATTAATTGTACCTCCTTACTATAAATGATCCTATGCCAATGCAAATTGCCAACATTACCATAACAAATGTCTTCCTGACATGTAACCTCCATTAACTCTTTTTAAAGGTTAAATGTGAGAATCAGTAATATGTGACCATATGACATGTGTAGCATGGCATTTATATGCATGTCAAGAGACAGAATTAATGACATTTAATTTTCCGACTTCTTCAAACAAAGTATTGAATACTGTTGGTGATCTTCTAGTAGTTAATATCTTAATAGTGGAATGAAATGGAATAAATGCAAGCTATCGGCTATATGTTGTTATAATAATATGTCCTTACTGTCATCATTGCCGGGCACATTTATTTTCCAATTGTATTACGCAATTACATCTTCATTCGCAGAAATGATAAACCCGTCATTGGAATCAAAAATGATATATCTTTCCTGCAGGTCAGGAGAAATATAGATTTGCATTTCAATCCCAATATCATATGAAGAGATTGAAATTACTGTGGTAAGTCTTTCTGTGCCATTGGTTTCAGTAAAGCATCAGGGTTTGGAAGAGTCTCTAAATTTGTAGCTGCAAAATCTTGCTAGGTTCTATTATTTAATAGCAAGAAATGCCTTAGGGATCATCGGTTATAAGAGGCCACTTCCCACAGCTATGTAAACCTTCCTGTTTTTTTTTTTTATTCACAGTATGCAGAAAAATTAAATGGCCATATGACATACACCACTGCAGAAAATAGAATTGATTTTTTTTTTCAAATTATATTCATTTCTCCTTCAATTTTCTAATAGCTGTCCTAAAGTGATGTTTATAATGCCACCAGAAATGAAGTGCCGACATATCAGTGCACATTAGTCTGCTGATTGACTATATGTCACTCAAGAATCTCAAAGATTCACTCAGTATCTTGGGGCAAGATATTATTCTAACTTTCCAGAACAATGTGGCAACTTGGGAAAAGGTCTATGTAATATGTGTCATGTAAATGTTACGCTTAAAATGTTACAAGGATCTCAAGTTTTCTAAAAAAGTCCTCTTTTCTTAAGGGTGCATCTATCAGTCAAAACAAGAAAAACTATTACAGACGATTTAAATGATTGATGAATAAAAATGTAGGATTTTATAAAGGGTGTTTCTAAAGCAAGGTGGCCATGGAGATGACAACGTTCCTTTCATTTTTTGATCTGTTACAACTTTTCACAATTATTTCATCAACATTTTAGAAAGGGTTTAGATTATTTGTGACCGTATTTATGTTACAGGCAGTTACATACAAGATAGGCTATTTTGGTTTGCACTTAAGAGAAATCGCTTCCCCGAAATAATGCCTCTAGAGACTTACTAAAGTAAGCACCTCCCTAGCCCTACCCCAGTACTAGCATGTTAAATTGCTAGCTTTATTGGACATACCGATAAGCTAGAAACACTGCAGTACATAGCCATCCGCTGTAAGCTTATTCCGGCGTATTCATGAGGGTGTGGTCCGGGGTGGCGATGACTGTCGCTTGAAGCGCTTTCCTAACCATTCTCATTGCATAGCGCTACATTGCTAAATGCAACCCTTATTCCTTTGCCTCTTTACAAACTGAGCCTGATGAAGGTCATTACTTGACCGAAATATCCATTTTGGATGTTTGTATTAAAAAAAACCCTGAATTTGCAACTTAACATGTATGACTGGAGTTTACAAATTCTTGAAACCTGGCAGTCAACACGGGCTATGATGTGGGAGGGTTGGTCCGCGGCAGAAACAGAGGAGAGGGGAGTGCCCCAGACTGTGAATACGCCGGATGGCTATAAGCTTATTCGGCATTCAGACGGCTATGTACTGCAGTGATTTCTAGATTATCGGTATGTTCTGATAAAGCTAGCGATTTAACACTTCTATTCACTACGGTAGCGCTAGGAAGCTGCTTACTTAGTAAGGTGTATTATTTCGGGTGACAGGGCCTCTTTGAGTTGAATTTGTATATAAGTCGGAACAGGCGTTGCCCCTTAAGAAGCTGTTTTTGCAAAACCCAGGGTCGGACGGACATGTGGCTAGCGTCCCACTAGAGATTTTGATATAAGCATTTTTTATCTTTATTTTTTGTGAGTATATGAATTTGAATAAATTTTTACTTATTTGAACATACCACACCATGCATGCATATTTCTTTCAGTAATATCACATAATAAAATACTTGAAGGAAAAGCGAAGAGATGCGGTGGTGCTGGTCTGAACGCTGGCATGGTTTCATCAGAGGATCTGTGGACTTGTGGGGTTTATCGACACAGAACTTTATATGAGATGGGTCGTATATTAAAGAACCATTGGGAGCTCCGGTCATAGTAAAAAAACTTTTTTACTCTTTATTACTAGATTCTCAAGGTATGTTTGGTTCAAAAGCATAAAGCAAGTGGTAAATTTGGCTTTAAAAAACCAATCTGGATTTACTGAAAAACCAAAATGCACACATACCGTCGTCATCCCGTGTACCTGTGGATTCACATTCTATTCCATATAGGTGAGGCCAATAAACTTCTGCTTGGTCTTTTTTGTGACCATTATTGCTATTTTGTTGTTACATCACAAATCTAGCTGCATTTTGTGATCACCTCCTATATTTTTGATTGTCAAGGATTGTCAAGGGATGACCTTTAATATTTTGTCCCAGGGTGGGACATGAACAAATGATCATTTGATCACTTGTTCATTGTAATATACAGCAATTCAGATGTATGGCAGCATATTACATAGTCAGTCTATGTCTTCTGCATAGGCTGACATTATGCAGGATCTAAAAGGCATTTACTGCCGGCAGCCCTGGAGTCCTTCATAGCACCTCCGTGCCCTGCAAGATCGTCTCAGTAATGCCCTATCAATGCCACAGTCACCATGATAGCAGGGTCTATAGGGTTAAACAGTCGGGATTGTGACTGTTACAGTGATCACCCGGGCTCAACTTCTATGTCAAGGTGTGGGAACTACCCACAACCTACAGTTACGTCAAGCTGTGGAAAGGAGTTAATTCCTCTATAACTACTGAGGCCACTGATTGCCTGCAATAGTCATGCAACCAAAGCAATTCTACGCCAACAAGTAATGTGAACAACATGACTGGACCAAACTAATTGGGTATCTAAAATCGGGTAAGTAAAAACCAGAATCCCCTTTTATTATCAATGCCATTTATAATTACACAAGCATCTTGTCTTTTTAAATGCCGAAGTAGTATTGTATACTAACTGTATCTGTCTGTCTCTCTGTCTCTATCCATCTTACCTCACACTTAAACTGTCTTATTAGTAGCCAATCTAAGCTTTGAGCTCATATTAGTGACCTGTGGCAAAGTAGAAGCTGAATTGTGATTGGTTGCTAAGTGTCACAGCAGCCAGCAGGCAATAGGGAAGATTTATTACAAGTTTCTGCAGTAAAACTGTTCTAGTTGCCCATGGTAACCAATCAGAGCTCAGCTTTAATTTTATAAACAGTTGTGGGGAAATGAAAGCTAAGCTCTGATTGGTTGCCTTGGGCAACTAGAATAGTTCTTCTCTAAGAGACTTATGATAAATCTTCCCCCAATGTCTATCTCTCTATCTGTCTGTCTCTTTGTCTGTCACTCTTCCTGTCCGTCTATCTTTCTGTCTTTCTCTCTGTCTCTATCCATATTACCTCACACATAAGCTGTCTTATTGCCTATATTAGTCAATCAAAGTTCAGAGCTCATATTTATGACCTGTGGCAAAATAGCAGCTGATATGTAAATTGGTTTCTAACTGCCACAGCAGCCAGCAGACAATGGCTTCTGTAATAATTGTATTTTGGAAAGCATGGGTTAAAAGTTTGACTCAAAACTTAGTATATGACATTCCCTAAGTCACAGGAAGCAACTGTGCAAAATTTGGTACATACATACATACCTTCACTCAGCTTTATATTTAGACTAGCTGTAGCTCCTTGCATTGCCTGGGATAGTAAATAACTGCTCTTAGCTATAAAAAAAAAATAGAATGGGTTAACAAAAATATTTTATATGTATCTCTCTCTCTCTGTCTCTCTCTGTCTCTGACTGTTTCTGTCTCTGACTCTCTCTGATTGTTTCTGTCTCTGCCTCTGACTATCTCTGTCTCTGTCTCTGAATGTTTATGTCTCTGACTGTCTCCCAATGTCTCTGCCTGTCTCCAACTGTTTCCATCTCTGATTGTCTCTGCCTCTGTCTGCTTGTCTCTGACTGTTTGTCTCTGACTGTCTCTTACTATTTCTGACGGTCTCTGACACTGACTGTCTCTGACTGTCTCTGTCTCTGACACATACATTCAGCTTTATATATTAGAGAGCACCCAAAATCTCTTATTTTAAATATCTAATTCACTATAATACTTACATCTAATACATCCATTACATCTGATGAATTTAGATCTAATAACTGTGGCACCTTACAGAAAAATCAATGTACACAGTCCCTTTACAGAGATTAATATATAGGGGCACATTTACTTACCCCGAGGATTCGGGTCTGCCGCGATTCACTAACATTGTGCATCCAATTTCCTGCAGGTGTTCACCTTCTTCTTCCCGGTGCATGTGAGTGCTTGATCTTGCGACACATATCATTTTTTAAATTCCGCGGTTTTTCCGAATCCGTTGGGTTGTCTGACAGCCATGACCCCTGATTTCTGTCGCATGCAAGCCGGCGCCGGTGCGCCACAATCCGATCGTGTGCCCCAACAACCTGCCACACTGAGCACATGTAACATACGTGAGTCTGGAGATGCTGTGGAGAGCAATCTGCTATCTGTTATCTTCATGGACCACAACTTAGACTACTAGTTTGAGTTGTGCCTAAGTTGTGGTCCATGAAGATAACAACTCCTCTATCTTAAAGGATATCTACTATCAGATTACCTGATGGTAGATGACTATTGTGTACCTCACTATCCCATCTCCATGTGTCCAAAGCTTCATTTGTTATATCTTTGCATGGCCACATTTCTTTAACCCCTTAAGGACGCAGGGTATTTTCGCTGATTTCTCGGCTCTCCATCTCAAAAATCCATAACTTTTTCATTTTTCCGTGTACAGCGCTGTGTGAGGGCTTATTTTGTGCGTAACAATTTTACTTTCCATGATGTATTTATTATTTCCATGCCATGTAGTGGGAAGCCGCAAAAAAATTCCAAATGTGGAAAATTGAAAAAACTGCATGTGCGTCATGTTCTGTGGGCTCAGTTTTTACGACTTTCACTCTGGCCTCCAAATAACATGCCTACTTTATTCTTTGGTTCGGTACATCGCGGTGTACCAAATTTATATAGGTTTTATTGCGTTTTAATAAATTTTTCAAAATTAAACGAATGTGTACAAAAAAGAAAAAATTTTTTTGCCATCTTCTGACGCTAATAACTTTTTCATACTTTGGCGCATGGAGATGTGTGAGAGGGGTCTTTTTTGCGAAATGAGGCCGACGTTCTGCTACCATTTGAGGACTGTGCGACATTTGAATCATTTTTATTACATTTTTTATGTCATCTAAAAAGGTGTAAAGTCGCATTTTGGACATTTGGGCGGCCATTTGCCGTTCCGGAGGTCACCGCCGCCCGTAACCGTTTTTATATTTTGATAATCGGGCATTTTGGGACGCGGCGATACCTACTGTGTCTGTGATTTTTACTATTTATTATATTTTATATCAGTTCTAGGGAAAGGGGTGTTTGAACTTTTAATATTTTATTATTTTTTTACATTTTTTAAACTTTTTTTTTTCTCTTTTTTCCACTGTTCTTAGACCCTCTAGGGTACATTAACCCTAGATGGTCTGATCGCTCCTGCCATATACTGCAATACTGCTGTATCGCAGTATATGGCATTTCCTCACTATACATTACATGAGCCACAGGCTCATTGTAATGCATGTGCAGAAGCCATGTATCCTCGGGTCAAACGAAGACCCGAGGCTACCATGGCAACCGATCGCCGCCCCCCGATGACGTTCGGGGAGCGGCGATCGGAGGTAAGATGGCGGCGCCCACGCGCCGCCAAATTTAAAGCCGCCGGCGACTTTGCCGCGGCAAGAGGAGGTTAACACCCGCGATCGTGCAGCCACCGACCGCGGGTGATACGATGGTCTTTGCTGCGATATGCAGCAAAGCCCATCACTGTATGAAGAAGGCTCAGCCCGTGAGCCTTCTTCATACAACCTTCACAGCTCCGTGGCGGATATATCCGTCACGGAGCGTGAAGGGGTTAAAAAAAGAATTTATAAGATATGCAAATTAGCCTGTGGTGCTATGCAGAGATTTGAAAAGATGATACCCGCTGACATCATCGGCTCACAGAACGTGGCTGCCATTATATTAAAGTGGAGCCTGATGGTGCTCTGCATATCTTATAACCATTTTTTCAGAAATGCGTGTAATGCAAGGCAAAAAGGGACAACAGTGCTAAGCTCTCTGGAACTCCTTCAAGACTGGTTGAAACCATTTTAGGTGACTACGTCTTGAAGCTCCTGAAGAAATGCCAGGATGTGCAAGCATTAATCAAGCAAAATATGGCTACTTGGCTAAGAATGTAGAATATAAGAAATTTTCAGTTGTTTCACACTTTTTTTGTATTATTCCACATTAATTAATAGTTAATTCAAGTTTTGATGCCTTCCTGTGAATCTATAGTCGTGAAAATCAGAAACTCTTTGAATGAGAAGGTGTGTCCAAACTTTTGGTCTGTATTGTATGTAATAGTCATCTACCATCAGGTAATCTGTTCCACAACTATGCGCTGCATCTTTTTCTTTCTCCGACCCTCTGCAAATGTTGCACTTAGATTTGACAGAGGGAGAAGGTGAAACTAAATACGGAAAATTCACCTATGGGGTCACTGTATGACTATGAGAGTGTGAGTATTGGTTTATTAGGGCCAGTGTGGCCGCTATAAAGGACATGTCGGGACACTGCCCTATAAAGGGAGGAGCTATAATGGGGATGTGAGGAGTCCGCTTTTATGACAGGGAAAGTAGTGAGCCCCAGCAACTGCCACCCACTCTGACCCCGCGACTACACATCCAGTCTGTGGTAAGATCGTTCTGCATTTTCTATTTGAGCACAGGTGGTTTCTGAACACACAGGTTGTTACATATATATATGTCCAATTTTTGATCTTTTAAAATTTTCTGTAAAAGTTTTAATTGGTCATACCTTTGTTAGAGATCATATGGGCCTCAATAGTCCCATTTCCTCTAAGTAACTTAGACACTGCTTTTGGATATAAGGTGAGTGCAAGATTGAGTGGGCTAAATAAATTATCCATGTGCAGTCACACCCCAAGTCACGTGATATATACACCGTGGCCTATTTCAGAGAGATATAATACTGCGCCCCAAAACAGACACTGTATATACACTGTCTCCCAACAAAGACACTGTATATAAATATAAATATATATTATATATATTAATACACTGTCCCCCAACAGATAACAGAACTCTCTCTTGCAGGAACTGAGCAGGTATAGAAACTTTAACTGGAGAAGAGAACTGAACACATCTGCAACAGGGGGTGAAACTGGCTCTATCAGTATATGGTGTTAACTCTTGCTGGTCCAGAGCAAGGCTGTAAGACTGCCAATAACTAGAATTAATAATTAAATTTATTATATCAGGGAGGATAGAGAAAATGTACACTTTAACTAACAGACAGTTTGTTATGTTTATATAGCTCTACAATAAGATCCCTATTTTAAAGAAGAAATGTAACATGAATAATCAGGTCCCATGTACTGACCATTTTTTTATTGGATGCCTTCCCAAAAATTATTAGCATTAAATAACTGCTTGTTAGCATAGCACGAACACAGATATAAACAAATCAATGTCAAATCATAATCAATCTTTTACCATAGAGCTTCATGTCAAATTGGTGATCCTTAGAGTGGAGTTGATTGTACAAATTCTATGCACAAACCTGAATGATGAATTTTCAGAGTGACCTGTCTTTAATGAAAAGATGGCTTCTGTGTAACTGAAGTATCTGTAGGTGATGGAATTAAAAATATATGAAGCAGCATAATAATATCAAAAGCTCCAGCTTGTGGGCATATTAAGAAGTAATATTATGTGCTCTTGTCACCAAGAGAAAGCTTTCATGTTGTGAATGAATACAATTTTAGGGTCACTTTACTCACGCACATACAAATCCGCCCACGCTCCAATTTGGTTCCATTCTAATGAAATTTCTAACACATTTAATCCCACGGGTGGCAAAGCCCAATTATCTAGTTTTATGCTAGGGTCTTCAAAAATTGTGGCACATGCCTAGGTTTCATTTAAATCATCTTTCTAAATCATTATGCCCTTTAACAGATATCTTATTGATAGGAGCCACACCCCATGGGGAAATAAGGTCAAAGTAAAAAGCGGGGGTTGGGGGATAGGCAAAGCTGACTACAACAAGATGGGTTGAGGCCACTTCCCAGGATCAGCATAAACAACTTAATAAACTGTGCTACTGTGCAAAAATTCACTTACCTGAAGATCCCCCCCTCCCCAATATGGGGGTAGCATAGGACTTCCAGTATGCAACAGTGAGCCAGTAAGTAATTCCATGCTCTTTTATGAGTTATGAGTCATCACCCTTCATTTCTAGCACTTATAAGATACATTTCTGCATGATACATTTTCCATATTGCTGCTGTATAGTTTGAAGCGTATGCTTTAATAATTTATGGGTTGTAGAATACAGCTATAAAGAGTACTACCCTATGTTATCCCGGACTTCCTAATTATTTAGCAGTTCGCTGGTAATCAGCAGAAGTTCCTTCATCCAAGAAGCGTTTTCTCTAGTCCCTCGTCTTGCATTAATAAAGTATCTGTAGTTTGAGCTGTTTACCCTCAGCTTCGATACATGTTTCTCTTTCATCCTCATAGTCTGCTGCTGCTATAAAGCTTCGCTTTCAATCATCCTGACAGATTTTGTATTCATTTCTGCATTCTAGAGGTTATACAAGGGTCAGATCCTCTTGAACCAAAGCGGATTAATATTAGCAAATGTTTAATTAAAAGAAGCTAAAAACAAGAGCAATACAGAGATATTGATATCATAACACTGTGTAAATGCACTTATATACAGGTATTATATAGATTTAGGGGGACATTTATCATACTCCGGCGCTCCATCATTTTCAAATAATGCAAATAAAAAATAAATGCAGCTGGTGACTTATCACATGGGAAAGTTGCCGGCTGCAGCGAGTGTGCAGGCACGGGGACACGAAATACCCCCCCCCCCCACCTCCATGCCCTTTCACAGCCAACTGGCATGAAGGTGGCGGAGAGGGCAAATAATCCAAGTCTAGCAATAAGCAAGGCCCTGATAAATGCCCCTACTATCAACTATATCTTCACAAAAAGTTACAGAAGATATGTTTGTGTGTGATCTGTATCAAACCTCCAGGGGGTGGAAACTGGGCTCTATCAGTTATATGGTGTTAACTCTTGCTGGTCCAGAGCAAGGCTGTAAGACTGCCAATAACTAGAAATATATAATTAAATTTTATGATTTCAGGGAGGATAAGAGAGAAATGTACACTTTAACTAAACAGACAGTTATGTTATGTTATATATGCTTTACTATAGAGATCCCTATTTTAAAGAAGAAATGTAACATCAAAATAAATCAGGTTCCATTTACTGACCATATTTTTTATTGGAGTCCTTTCCCAAAAATTATTAGCATTAAATAACTGCTTGTTCGCATAGCACGAACAGAGATATAAACAAATCAATGTCAAATCATAATCAATCTTTTACCATAGAGCTTTATGTCAAATTGGTGATCCTTAGGAGTGGAGTTGATTGTACAAATTCTAGGCACAAAACCTTTAGATGAATTTTCAAAGTGACCTGTCTTTAATGAAAAGATGGCTTCCGTGTAACTTTCGCAGCTGAAGTATCTGTATGGTGATGGAATTAAAAATATGAAGCAGCATAATAATATCAAAAGCTCCATCTTGTGGGCATATTAAGAAGTAATATTATGTGCTCTGTCACCAAAGAGAAAGCTTTCATGTTGTGAAATGGATACAATGTTAGGGTCATCTTTATTCACTGCACAAACAATTGCGCCCACGCTCCAATTTGGTTCCATTCTAATGAAATTTCTAACACATTTAATCCCACAGGGTGGCAAAGCACAATTATCTAGTTTTATTGCTAGGGTCTTCAAAAATTGTGGCACATGCCTTAGGTTTCCTTTAAATCATCTTTCTAAATCATTATGCCCTTTAACAGATATCTTATTGATAAGGAGCCACACCCCAGTGGGGAAATAAGGTCAAAGTAAAAAGCGGGGGGTTGGGGATAGGCAAAGCTGACTACAACAAGATGGGTTGAGGCCACTTCCCAGGATCAGCATAAACAACTTAATAAACTGTGCTACTGTGCAAAAATTCACTTACCTGAAGAAACCCCCCTCCCCCCAATATGGGGGTAGCATAAGGACCTCCAGTAATGCAACAGTGGGCCAGTAAAGTAATTCCATGCTCTTTTATGAGTTATGAGTCATCACCATTCATTTCTAGCACTTTAATAAGATACATTTCTGCATGATACTATTTTCCATATTGCTGCTGTATAGTTTGAAGCGTATGCTTTAATAATTTATGGTTGTAGAATACAGCTATAAAGAGTACATACCCTATGTTATCCTGGACTTCCTAATTATTTAGCGGTTCGCTGGTAATCAGCAAAAGTTCCTTCTTCCAAGAAGCGTTTCTCTAGTCCCTCGTCTTGCATTAAATAAAGTATCTGTAGTTTGAGCTGTTTTACCCTCAGGCTTCTGATACATTTTCTCTTTCATCCTCATAGTCTGCTGCCGCTATAAAGCTTCGCTTTCAATCATCCTGACAGATTTTGTATTTCATTTCTGGCATTCTAGAGGTTATACAAGGGTCAGATCCTCTTGTAACCAAAGCGGATTAATATTAGCAAATGTTTAATTAAATGAAGCTAAAAACAAGATGCAATACAGAGATATTGATATCATAACACTGTGTAAATGCACTTAATATACACGTATATATATAGATTTAGGGGGACATTTATCATACTCCGGCGCTCATGCATTTTCAAATAAATGCAAATAAAAAATAAATGCAGCCGGTGACTTATCACATGGGAAAAGTTGCCGGCTGCAGCGAGTGTGCAGGCACGGGGACAGCAAAATCCCCCACCTCCATGCCCTTTCACAGCCAACTGGCATGAAGGTGGCGGAGAGGGCTAAATAATCACAAGGTCTAGCAATAAGCAGAGGCCCTGATAAATATGCCCCGTACTATCTACTATATCTTCACAAAGAGTTACAGAAGATATTGTTGTGTGTGGATCTGTAAATCAAACCTCCAATTTCTTAAGGTCTGTAAAAGAGTTTTAGATATACCATCACTATTAAATTCCCGGGAAGCCATCTCCAAGGATTCTTGCAAACAGCAGATTGAATGGCTGTGTAAATGGATCAGGAAGTAAGAATTCTCCTCACAGGCACTTTGCCAATTAAGGCCAACTTGCGGGCATGTGGAGACTTACAGCCATTGATGCTCCACTTGGGGGTTCTGGGAAATATGCAAATAAGTTTATGAGGATGGGACAAGGAAAACAAGGCCTCTTTGGTACACACCCTGTATAAATTGGACATATAGTGCCCCCACTGTCAGGTACTAAATTAGAGTAATAATAAAAACCTCTTATTGTCTCACAGGTTTCTGTAGAACCATATAGGGGGTGTCCCATTGTAGCAAGTTCGGCTATCTCCGTCAGCTCCATAGAGATGAACGGGGAAGCCCACCCATGTGTGACCTGCTGCTCCCGTCATCTCGGGGTGCAACAGGGTTACATCGGACCCCCGTTCTTGAGATCCGTGGGGGTCTCATCATGGAGACCCCTGTGGATAGGGCCTAACTTGCCACCATAGGACAACCCCTTTAACATTATTGTGTGACCCATAATCTTTAATCAGGATTATCTGTTACTTGAAAGGAGTCATAATAGTCATGATAACAGCCAGCATGTCATAGAGAAGAAAAGGCAGGCCATATAAACCATCAAGGGTTAAGATATATCAGGAAGCAAGTGTTCAGTGAGTTTTTAAAGTAGATGAGCAGGAAACTGGCAAGTGTGATCATCCGAGCAGCTATGATGGTGGCAGGATTATGATGGCTAGATAACTTAGTCAGAGCATCTTCAATTTGTTGGTCTCCTAAGATTTTTGCAGTATACAATGACTAATAAATACTAAAAGAGGTCAAAAGGACAAAAAAGGCCAGTTAACATTTTATTTATCAACATGTCATTCTTATTAATAGAACTGTGCCCATATACAGTATAGTAGTAGTAATACTGATCTGTGCCCATACATACAGGATAGTAGTAGTAGTACTGATCTGTGCACATATATATATATAGGATAGGAATAGTAGTTATGTGCTGTGCCCATATATACAGTATAAAAGTAGATGTACTGTGCTGTGCCCATATATACAGTATAAAAGTAGATGTACTGTGCTGTGTCCATATATACAGGATAGGAGTAGTAGTACTGATCTGTGCCCGTATATACAGGATAGGAGTAGTAGTACTGTTCGGTGCAAATATATACAGGATAAGAGTAGTAGCAGTGACCTGTGCCCACATATACCGGATAGGAGTAGTAGTACTGTCCTGGGCCCCTATATACAGCATCAGAATAATGGTACTGTGGTCTGCCCATATATACAGGATAGGAGTAGTAGTACTGTGCTGTGCCCATATATATAGGTTAGGAATAGTACTTCTGTGCTGTGCCCATATATACAGAATAGGAATAATGGTACTAGTGTGTGCCCATATATATAAGATAATAATAGAACTGATCAGTGCGCAAATATATAGGATAGGAATAGTAGTTCTGTGATGTGCCCATATATACAGTATAACAGTACTGATCTGTGCCCATATACACAGGATAGGAGTAGATGTACTGTGCTGTGCCCGTATATACAGGATAGGAGTAGTAGTACCGTGCTGTGCCCATAAATACAGAATAGGAATAATGGTACTATTGTGTGCCCATATACAGTATATAAGATAGTAGTAGTAGTGATTTGTGCACACAAATATAGGATAGGAATAGTAGTTCTGTACTGTTCCCATATATACAGTATAACAGTACTGATCTGTGCCCATATATACAGGATAGGAGTAGATATACTGTGCTGTGCCCATATATGCAGGATAGAAGTAGTAGTACCGTTCTGTGCCCATAGGAATAGTAGTTCTGTACTGTGCCCATAAATACAGAATAGGAATAATGGTACTATTGTGTGCCCATATATATAAGATAGTAGTAGTAGTGATCTGTGCACATATATATATATATATATATATAGGATAGGAATAGTAGTTCTGTGATGTGCCCATATATACAGTATAACAGTACTGTGATGTGCCCATAAATACAGCATAGGAGTAGTAGTACTGTGCTGTTCCCCTATATACATAATAGGAGTAGTAGTACCGTGCTGTGCTCATATATACATAATAGGAGTAGTAGTACTGTGCTATGCCCATACAGGATAGGAGCAGTAGTACTGTGTTGTTTCCGTATATACAGGATAGGAGAAATAATCCTGCGCTGTGCCCATATGTAGAGGATAGGATTAGTAGCACTATTCTGTTCCCATGTATACAGGATTTATGGTCATAGCATAGTAGTACTAAGCAAGAGCCTATTGTAGGATAGGTGTAGTGATGTGCTGTGCTTAAAGTGGAGAAAGTTACAAAAAAGACAATAGACTAAAGAGAAAGACAGAAAACAGACAGGGGAACAAAGAGACACATGTAAAACTCATACTTACTTTACACATGTGCTTCATCTCTCCATCTTCCTGCTGTACTGACCAAAAAAGACCTTTAGAGGCCTGCCACAGGTCCTAGAAGGTCAGTAGTAATACATGTGTGCCAGGAGCTAGCATACCATAGAGACTAGAGTGGGACTACACACAGGGCAGAAGATCCCGCCTCAGGTGGCAGATAACGGACCTTTAAAAGGGGCGGCATACTGTCTGAAGTACAGACATGCCAAATATAAGTTGCCAAGTCTGTACTAACACAAAAATCATATGCACCGGTGTGTTTAAGACACGTCAGTCTGTGTCGCTCTGATTCACACAGGCCAGCGAGATGACGTCATCCTGCTTGGCCTGCATGTCAGTACCGAGGATATTCTGGCCAAAGAGCTGTGAGTAGGGGAGATGGGAGCAGCGGGGGAGACCGATAGGTAAGTATTCATTATATTATTTTATTGCTGGCCACATTTTTTTTACATTGGGGCAGGGGACAATAAACTGTATATGTGATGGGACTATATAAATATATTTAATGGGGAAAATATATGTATATGTGATGGGCGCAATATATATGTGAAGGAGCAATATATATGTGTAGGTGATGGGGCAAAATATATGTGCATGTGATGGGGCAATATACATATAAACTGTTGGATAAATTAGAGTGGCTGTATATACATTTAGGGGTGTGGATACAAATAAGTAGGGACCTGTACTTAAATTAATAATAATAATATTTATTTTTATAGCACCATCATATTCTGTAGTGCTTTACAAATCATAGGGTACAAATAGTCATATGGAACAATAGAAGTGAGGGCCCTGCTTACTAGAGCTTACAGTCTATGGGGATGAGGGGGGGCACAAGAGCTTACAGTCTATGAGGATGAATGGGGTGACACAAGAGCTTACAGTCTATGAGGATGAAGGGGGGCACAAGAGCTTACAGTCTATGAGGATGAGGGGCTTGGCTGTATACTACTAGGGCTTCCGTTACATCGGGGCTGCTGTATACTACATGGGGCAGGCTGGCTGTATTTCTACTAGTGGCCTTGCTGTTTACTACTAGGGGCTTGCTGTACCACTGACTAGCTTGCTGTAACTACTAGGGGCTTCTGTAGTCGTATAGGGGCACTATGACGTAGTACTACTACTAGGGGCTGCTGTAATCTACTCATGGGCAGGCTGCTGTACTACGGGCAGGCTGCTTTATACTACTGTTAGTATGCTGCTACTCAGGGGCTGCTGTATCACTCATGGAGGCTGCTGGCTGATATACTACAGGGTGGGCCTGGCTGTATTCTACATGGGGTCTGGCAGGCTGTATTCTACGGGGGCTGGGCAGGCTGTATACTACTGGGGGCTGGCATCTGTATACTACGGGGTGGTGTACATGGGGCTGTATACCTACTCTGGCAGGCTGCTGTATACTACATGGGGCTGGGCAGGTCTGTATACTACATGGGGGCTTGGCAGGCTGTATACTACCTGGGGGCTGTCAGGCTGTTACCACTTGGGGCTGCTGTTACTACACATGGGGGTTCGGCCAGGTATGTATATTTTGACCAATGCATTTCCCACCCCGGCCGGCTTACTTATCACTTGAGTAGAAGTTTTTCCAGTTTTTGGTGGTAAAATTAGGGTATCTCGCTTATACTCGGGTCGCCTTATCTCATATATTGGGTAAGTTGAATGCAATCATCAAGTATCGGAGAGATAAAGTCTTCTGATGAGTTGCATTTTTAACTACTACCATTTTCCAAAGTTTGTTTTACTTAAAGATCACACAAGAAGAGCCACAGAACACAGTCCTGGACCATCGTTACGTAGAATCCTCCATGTTTGAACAATCCTACCTGTGGCTGACTTCATTCCTACACAAAGTTCCGACAGAGATCACAAGAAGTAAAATATATCTTTGCTTAATTAATCTAGTACTATTTTTTAGTTGGTGGGTATTAAAAAAACTTGAACTAACAAAACTTCTCTCTTTTCTACTTTCTGCAGCCCAGACAGGTCCACTTCCTTAAGTATCGACTTTTAGCTGTTGACGAGATAGAAGGTCCAAGTATCAAGAGGCAGACCCTATGGCTGGTAAGAAAGGTCCACCATTCTGTAAAATTGTAACCAATCTTTAAGCAAGTAGAATGCAATCATCAAGTATTAGAGAGATAAAAGTCTTCTAAAAGAGATTGCATTTTTTCTACTAACCATGCATGTACCCCTATGTTATAGACTGCACTCCCCCACACACACAGCAGGTACCCCCATGTTATAGACTACAACCTTACACACACACAGCATGTACCCCCATGTTATGCTCCCCACACACACAGCTAGTGTAGCGCCATTTTTATGATGATTGCACCCACCACTATCTACATCACATATGTAGCCCCCATGTTATAGACTTACACCTCCACACACCAGCATGTAGCCACCCATGTTATATACCTGCACCCCCAACACACCACAGCATGTACACCACCCCATTGATTATAGAAACACCACACAACAACATACTGTAGCCCTCATGTTATAGACTGCACCTCACACACACAGCATGTACCCCCCATGTTATAGACTACACCCCCCACTTATACACTGCATGTATCCCTCATGTTATAGACTACACCCCACACACACACACAGCATATACCCCCCAGTTATATGACTGCACCCCCCCAAGAAAGACTTTATAGACTGTACCCCACGCACACCCCACCACATGCTATATGGACTTGCAACCCCACACATATACAGCATGGACCCCAGATATTATTACTGCACCCCCCACACATACAGCATGTACCCCCCATGTATAGACTGGCACCCCCACCCACACACATACGATGTCCCCCCTTTTATAGACCTGCACCCCACACACCACATACAGAATGTACCCCACCCTTCCCATTTTTAGACGTACCCCCATGTTAAGCACCTGCACCCCACACACAGCATGTCACCCCCCATGTTACTAGACTACACAACCCCTCACACACACTACAGCATGTACCCCCCATGTGTAGCATGCACTCCTACAAACATACGCATGGTACCCCCTGTTTAAGGCGCAATCCCCCCCCACACACATGCACATGTTAACCACCTCCAGTTATAGACTGCATCCCCACGCACACAACGCATTGTACCCCCCACATGTTATACGACTGCCGCCCCACAACACACATACAGCATCGTGTAAACCCCCATTTTATGATAGACTGCACCCATCACCCCCCCCCCCCCCCACACACACCACACACATACGCTCCCTTCTGCTCTGCCTGGTTCTGCACGTGTTTTGTGTCCATCCGTCGGGACCCTGAGAACATTGCCAGTTCCTGATGCGATCCCCGATCTGTGGACGGTCCGATACGAAGATGAAGTCTGGGGCGACTCACCTAGTCGAACGCCCAACATTGTTTCTGCATTCTGTCACTTCCCTGCCGAGGTCCGCCAGACGGTTCTACTTGCTTCTTCCTCCCGTTGCAGTTAAGTGCGTGTCCTTGCGACACAAATTGAAACGTTTAAATCCGCACTCTGTACATCCAATAAGTCAGGTTGTCCGCGTTACGGCCAGCGCCACCCCCGATTTGTGCCGCGTACAACCGCACCGCATGCGCCAAAATCCAATCCCGTGCGACACGCCACGATGGAAATTGTCGAATATCCAACCAAAGTGCGTCCCGCAGGACCCTTAGTGAATGGCCCGCTGTGCTCATTGCACTCTATGTATGCTGTGTGCGTAGTGGGGGTGGTATGTGGTGCATGCTCTGTGTGTGCGTGCATGCTCTGTGTGTGCATGCTCGTTTACCACAACTTTTTTTTTCTTAATAAAAATTTGCTTCCACCAGGTGATGCTCGTGCTGCCCCGCTTGGGCCAGTCCGATCCGAATCTAGGCAATAAGTTTAGTAGTTATTTATGAAAATAATGGAATTTTGGAAAGTTAGTGAATCTTCACAAATAACTTGATAACTAACATTTTCCATATGTCTGCTTTAGCGTGGCTTAATTTTATAACTTAGTTTGCGATTTTTCACACTTTACACAAAATAGTCTTCGGAGGGACCAATTAGTTAGACGCTGAATTTAAAGGGGGGGGTGGGTGTACTGTCCGGGTGATCCGACAGATTCGGATTAAGCACGGGATTTAACATTTATTTGTGTCGCAAGCCAGCACTTACATACAACCAGAAGAAGAAGTGAGCTGCGGCGGACCTGAGTGGGGAGCGACACATGCAGGATATCGGCGAGGAGCTACGTGGATCGTGGCACGTTGCATCTTTGGAGATCCTGATCGGGGATTGCAAACTTTGTAGATCTTACAATTTGGTTGCAATGAAACAGAAAAGGAAAAATGTAAAGCTGATCCTAATTACCTTTCTGTACCCCTCTGATCTATGTCCCACTGTTATTTATACACGCTAAGTATATGTTTTTCGCTAATATGAATAAAGATTACTATGATTATATAATTGTGATGTCCGTGTCCTGACTGACGGTATATACTGTATACTATCTTTTCTTCATGCTTAACTTCACTTTCCACCTTGGGTACCAGGAAGGGTACCCCATGGTTACAGCACATAGGAACGACCTGAAACAAAAGCATTTGCTTCATTAGCCCACGAGGGCACTTGCCTACTGAAAAATGTATTCTTCTAATAAAAATAAGCATTACACTTCATCACTGCACAATTATCTCTTAACTTCTATATATTCTAAATAACAGAAATATACATCTAATTTAACTTACATGATTACGTGGCAAGAATAAATTTACAGTGATGCATAACCCATTTATCTGACTAAAGCAAATAATGATTAAAGAAACATGTATAACTTAGACTTACCTAACAAACAATGCATTTTTGAATTTTAACCTTTCATGATGATGGGGGGGGGGGGGGTGTGGTGGTAGGGGTAGGTACTTTTAACTTTTTATTTATAATGTATATCCAAGTCCCTCCACATTTACTATATCATGTCCTCAAACACATAGTCTGTTAACCCCTTAAAGGACGGAGGGTTTTGTCGCCTCATTTCTTCTCACCCTCTCTAAATTCTCCAACTTCAAACATCCAAACTTCTTTCATTTTTTCACTCGTGTACAGACCTGTGTGAGGGCTATTTTGTGCGTAACAATTTTACTTTCCCGTAATGATATTTATTTTAACATGCCATGACTGCAAAGCTGAAAAAAAATTCCAAATGTGAAAAAATTGAAAAAAAAAAACCGCACGTGCGTCACGTTCTTGTGTGGCTCAGTTTTTACGACTTTCACTTCTTCGCTCCAAATACACCGCCTACTATATTCTTGGTTCGGTGCGAATCCGCGGTGATACCAAAATTTATACAGGTTTTATATTGTGTTCTTAAATACATTTTCAAAAATAAAACTATGTGTACAACAAAAGAAAAAAAATTTTTTTGCACTCCTGACGCTAATTCTAACTATTCTTCATACTTTGGCGCACGGAGATGGTGAGGAGGTCATTTTTTGCGAAATGAGGCGACGTTTTCATTGCTTACCATTTTGAGTCTGTGCGACATTTTGATCATTTTTTATTTCATTTTCTTTTTTATGTTTGTAAACAAGGGTTAAAGTCGCATTTCGGACATTTGGCGCGCCATTTCCCGCCTCGGAGGTCACCGCCGGCCGTAACCGGTTTTTTATCTTTTTGATAGATCACGGTTGTCTTTGGAACGCGGCGATACCTAATATGTCTGTGATTTTTAACTGTTTTTTATGTTTTATATCCGTTCTAGGGAAAGGGGGTGATGATTTGAACTTTAATCTTTATTAATTTTTTTTTATTTTTAAACTTTTTTTGTTTTCTTTTTTTTTTCAATCTTTTAGACCATCTAGGGTAACATTAACCCTAGATAGTCAGAATCGCTGCTACCATATACTGCATACTTCTGTATTGCAATATATGTGCATTTTTTGCAGTCACATTCATATAACAATGACCACTGGCTCATTGTAACGAATATGCACGCTGCAGATAGCCTCGTGTCAAAAGAAGACACGAGGCTACCATAGCAACGATCCGCCATCGGTACCTGGCATACTGCGGCCGTGACGTTCGGGCCGGGCGATCGATCAAAAAGATGGCGGCGCCCAAGCCCCCTCTTTTAACGCCTCCGGCGACTTTGCCGGCGGCGTTTAAGGGGGTTAATAGCCGCGAATCGTGGCAAGCACCGACCGCGTTATTAGCGGTGGGGGTTTGTGCAAAATGCAAAAACCCCCCCCTTTGTATGAAGAGGACTCAGCCCGTGAGCCCTCTTCATACATCCTTATAACCTCTCGCGCCGTAGAGCTCATACGGCGCAGAGCGTTAAGGGGTTAAGGCATACGTAATTACTGTGCCCCTAAAAATCCAAAGTCCACTTTTAGTGTAATTCGACTGAGCACGGATTTACATTAAATTGTGTCGCAACAATACACTTACATGCACTTACAGCAACGGGAAGAAAAGGTGAACTCCAGACGGACCTAGCAGGGAAGCAACACATGCAGATATCGGGCGCACAATCTTAGGCTATATTCACTACTCACTGCCGTTGCCCGCCTTACATACCGTAGCGGGCAACGTCAGTGCACGGGGAGAGGAGGAGGGTGAGCGCAGCTCACCCCCGCCACTCTCCATAGGGAGTTATGCGGCACGGATCCGTACTACGGAAAGATAGGATAGGTCCTATCTTTTTCCGGGGTACAGTGCCGCACGTGTGCTGCTCACGTAGGGCGCCGTGCGCCCATTGCCATCATGGGGGGCGTATATACGTCGGCCGTATATACGTCGGCCGTATAATACGTCCCCCATACGGTAGTGTGAATGTACCTTAGTGTATCCGCGCAAGAGTCCATGATCGTCCAGGTAACGCACATCGGGAATCGCGACAGGAACGGTTAAGTAAATGTGCCCCTTGTGTCCTCTTATTATCTAACCCCCTTTTTATTACGCATCTATCTATCTGTCTACCTATATACACTCTGTTATCCATCACTATACCAGTGGCTTCCCTGCAGTCACATTACCTTGGACTTTGAATGGCTGATGGCTCTTATATCTCTTGTGTCACCCACCTTCATCCTCATATACTCGCTCTGTGTCACCTCACCTCCATCATCACTGTAGCTCTTGTGTCATCCTCATCCTCATAGACGTGAAGCTCTTGGTGGTCCCCCTAATCCTCATAGACTGTAAGCTCTCGTGTCACCGACCCCACTGCATCCCAATAGACTCTCAGCTCTTGTGTCACCCTGGATTCCTATCCTCATAGACTGTAGCTCTCGTGTAACCCCCCTCATCCCCATAGACTCTAGCTCTTGTGTCCCCCCTTCATCCTCAAGACTGTAGCTCTTGTAGCCCCCTTCATCCTAATAGACTGTAAGCTCTTGTGTCACCACCCTACCTTCATGGCACTCCTGTGCCAGACTGTAAGCTCTTGTGTCAGAACCCCTCATCCTCATAACTGTAAGCCTTTGTCACCCCCCCCTTCATCCTCATAGACTGTAAGCTCTTGTCGACCCCTACAACTGTGGGACCTCCTCATCAGACTCTGTAAGCTCTTGGCCCCTCCCTTCTCATACGAGACTGACTCAGCTCTCTGTCCCGTGCGCTCCCCTCATCCCGCCCCCTCTTCATCTAGAACTGCTAAGCTTCTTTGTCATCCCCTTCATCCTCATAGACTGATAAGCTCTTCGTGTCACCTGTCTACTACCCTTCATTCCTCCTCATAGACTGTAGCTCTTGTGCCCCTCTTCATCCCCAGACCAGTGACGGCGAACCTTTTGGAGACAGAGTGCCCAACATACAACCAAAATCCACTTATTTCCTGAGTAGTGCCAACATGGCATTTTTAACAGTAACTTATTTTTACCTGTTCTACTCATCTTTCAATTGTCATCGGCCGCCTGAGGCACACCAATACAGTTGAAAGAGAGGCAAATTTAACTCTCTTTTTTCTTCAGTGTTCTTCTGCACAGGAAAATGGTGGGTTTGCAAGCGATTACCACCAAGATAGCATTCTGTCAACTACCTCTTACTTTCCTTCCTGCAGCATCAAACTGCTGACAAATGTGACTCTGTTCTAAAATACGCGTGAAGCAGCAACTTCTTAGTTGACTGGAACTGCAGTTGGATTTTGTCCTATTTGATGAACCTGTCCTGGGTGATGGTCTGAGTGCCCACAGAAATGGCTCTGAGTGCCACCTCTGGCACCCGTGCCATTTCTGTGGGCACTCAGACCATCACCCCAGGACAGAGTTCATCAAATAGGACAAAATCCAACTGCAGTTCCAGTCAACTTAAGAGTTGCTGCTCTCAGCGCTATTTTAAAGCAACATATCATTGTCTGTTTGGAACTGCGGGAAAAGTAAGAGGTAGTTGACAGAACTGCATTATCTTTGGTGGTAATCCTGCTAAACCCACCATTCTTCCTGTGCAGAGAGACACTGAAGAAAAAAAGAGAGTCTAAATTTGCCTCCTTCTTTCAACTGTATTGGTGGCCTCAGGCGGCCGATACAATTGAAAGATGAGTAAGAACAGGTAAAAATAAGTTACTGTTAAAAATGCCATGTTGGCACTACTCAGTAAATAAGTGGATTTTGGTTGTAGTTTGGGCACTCTGTCTCCAAAAGGTTCGCCGTCACTGGTCTATGGGGATGAAGAGGGGCACAAGAGCTTACAGTCTATGAGGATGAAGGGGGTGACACAAGAGCTTACAGTCTATGAGGATGAGGGGATGACACAAGAGCTTACAGTCTATGAGGATATAGGGGGTGGGGGGTGGACACAAGAGCTTACAGTCATGAGGATGAAGGGGGCACAAGAGCTTACAGTCTATGAGGATGAGGGGTCGACAAGAGCTTACAGTCTATGAGGATGAAGGGGGTGACGGGAGGGGGGGGGGTGACACAAGAGCTTACAGTCTATGAGGATGAGGGGGTGACACAAGAGCTTACAGTCTATGAGGATGAAGGGGGTGACACAAGAGCTTACAGTCTATTAGGATGAAGGGGGCACAAGAGCTTACAGTCTTTGAGGATGAAGGGGGTGACACAAGAGCTTAGCGTCTATGGGGATGAGGGGGTTACACGAGAGCTTACAGCCTATGAGGATGAAAGGGGTGACACAAGAGCTGAGAGTCTATGAGGATGAGGGGGTGACACGAGAGCTTACAGTCTATGAGGATTAGGGGGACACAAGAGCTTACAGTCTATGAGGATGAGGGGATGACACAAGAGCTTACAGTCTATGAAGAGGTGACACAAGAGCTTACAGTCTATGAGGATGAGGGGATGACACAAGAGCTTACAGTCTATGAGGATGAGGAGGTGACACAGAGCTTACAGTATATGAGGATGAAGGGGGTGACACAAGAGATATAAGAGCCATCAGCCATTCAAAGTCTAAGGTAAATGTGACTGCAGAGAAGCCACTGGTATCTGATGGATAACAGATGTGTATATAGATAGACATATAGATAGATGCTTAATAAAAAAGGGGGTTAGATAATAAGAGGACACAATGGGGCACATTTACTTACCCGTTCCTGTCGCGATTCCCGCTGTGCGTTCCCTTGACGATCATGGACTCTTGTGCGATACACTAAGGCTACATTCACACTACCGTATGGGGGACGTATATACGGCCGACGTATATACGGCCGATATACGTCCCCCATAGATGGCAATGGGCGCACGGCGCCCTACGTGAGCAGTACGGGGCAGCACACGTGCGGCACCGTACCCCGGAAAAAGATAGGACCTATCCTATCTTTCTCCGTAGTACGGCTCCGTGCGCCATAACTTCCTATGGAGAGGGGCGGGGGTGAGCTTTCATTCACCTCCTCCTCCTCTCCCCGTGCACTGCCGTTGCCCGCTACGGTATGGTAAGGGCGGGCAACGGCAGTGTAAATATAGCCTAAGATTGTGCGCCCGATATCCTGCATGTGTTGCTTCCCTGCTCAGGTCCGCTGGAGTTCACCTTCTTCTTCCCGTTGCATGTAAGTGTATTGTCTTGCGACACAATTTAATGTTAAATCCCGTGCTCAGTCCGAATTACACTAAAAGTGACTTTGGTATTTTTAGGGGCACAGTAAAGGTAATTACAGTATAATTTGACAATTTTCCATTGACATGTTTTGTTTTTTCTTACTTGGTCTGGACATTTATTATCCCTTAATGTAAAATTTTGTACTTTCCTTTGCATTCTCCATAGCTGCTAAGTAGCACAGGCGGTGTAGTGCAGTGACATTTTGACATTCCCGTTGTCCTGTGTGTTTTACAGAATGCCAGAGGAAGGAGCTAATGGTTTCCTGCTCCACCATACCTGTCTGGGCTGCAGATAAAAAAAGAGAGAACTTTTGTTAGTTCAAGTTCTTTAATAGCCACACAACTAAAAATAGTACTATGATTAAAAGCAAAGATATATTTCTACTTACTTTGTCTCTTTCAGAGCATTCTGTAGGAATGAAGCAGCCATAGGGCAGGTTATTTGACAATGGAGATACTACGATAAGCGATGGTCCAGGACTGTGTTCTGTTTCTGCTTCTGTGCGCTTTAGGGAAAAAAAACTTGGAAAATTGGTTAGTAGTAAAAATGCAATCTCATTTAGAAGACTTTTATCTCTCTAATACTTGATGATTGCATTCTACTTAGTTAAAAAATTGGCTGTACAATTTTACAGAATGGGGGACCTTTTCATACCAGTCATTGTGTCGGCCTCTTGATACTTAAACCTTCTATCGCGTCAACAGCTCAAATCAGTGGTTGATGAAGTGGACCTGTCTGGGTTGCAGAAAATAAAAGAGAGAAGTTTTGTTAGTTCAAGTTTTTTAATACCCACACAACTAGAAATAGTACTATGATTAAAAGCAAAGATATATTTCTACTTACTTTGTCTCTGTCTGAACTTTGTTTAGGAATGAAGCAGCCACAGGTAAGGATCTTCAACTATGGAGATCCTACGATAACCGATGGTCCAGGACTGTGTTCTGTCTCTTCTTGTGTGATCTTTAGGTAAAACATAACTTTGGAAAATGGTTAGTAGTAAAAATGCAATCTCATTTAGAAGACTTTTATCTCTCTGATACTTGATGATTGCATTCAACTTACTTAAAAGATTGGTTGCAATTTTGCAAAATAGTGGACTTTTCTTACCAGCCACAGGAGTCCGCAACTTGATACTTGGACCTTCTATCTCGTGAACAGTTCAAATCGGTACTTGATGAAGTGGACCTGTCTGGGCTGCAGATAAAAAAAGTGAGAACTTTTGTTAGTTCAAGTTCTTTAATAGCCATACAACTTAAAAAAGAACTATGATTAAAAGCAAAGATACTTTTCTTATTTCTTTGTCTCTGTCGGAACTTTGTGTAGGAATGAAGCAGCCACAGGTTGGGATCTTCAACGATGGAGATTCTACGATAAGCGATGGTCCAGGACTGTGTTCTTTTTCTCCTTCTCTGATCTATAGGTAAAAAAAAGCTTTGGAAAATGGTTAGTAGTAAAATGCAATCTCATTCAGAAGACCATCATCTTTCTGATACTTGATGATTGCATTCAACTTACTTAAAAGATTGGTTACAATTTTGCTAAATAGTGGACTTTTCTTACCAGCCACAGGAGTCTGCAGCTTGATACTTGGACCTTCTATTTCGTGAACAGCTCAAATCGGTAGTTGATGAAGTGGACCTGTCTGGGCTGCAGATAAAAAAGAGAGAACTTTTGTTAGTTCAAGTTCTTTAATAGCCATACAACTGAAAAAAGAACTATGATAAAAAGCAAAGATACATTTCTACTTACTTTGTCTCTTTCAGAGCATTCTGTAGGAATGTAGCAGCCATAGGGCAGGTTCTTGAACAATGGAGATTCTACGATAACCGATGGTCCAGGACTGTGTTCTGTTTCCCCTTCTGTGAGCTTTAGGTAAAAAAAAAACTCGGAAAAATGGTTAGTAGTAAAAATGCAATCTCATTTAAAAGACTTTTATCTCTCTGATACTTGATGATTGCATTCTACTTAGTTAAAAGATTGGTTGTACAATTTTACAGAATGGGGGACCTTTCTTAACAGTCACTGTGTCGGCCTCCTGATACTTAAACCTTCTATCTCGTCAACAGCTCAAATCGGTAGTTGATGAAGAGGACCTGTCTGGGTTGCAGAAAATAAAAGAGAAAAGTTTTGTTAGTTCAAGTTTTTTAATAGCCACACAACTGAAAAAAGTACTATGATTAAAAGCAAAGATATATTTCTACTTACTTTGTCTCTGTCCGAACTTTGTGTAGGAATGAAGCAGCCACAGGTAAGGATCTTCAACGATGGAGATTCTACGATAAGCGATGGTCCAAGACTGTATTCTGTCTCTTCTTGTGTGATGTTTAGCAACAACAAAACTTTTACAAATGGTTAGTAGTAAAAATGCAATCTCTATCTATCTCTCTGATACTTGATGATTGCATTCAACTTAATTAACAGATTGCATATACAATTTTACAGAATGGTGGACCTTTCTTACCTGCCACAGGGGTTTTCATCTTGATACTTGGACCTCCTACTTAACTTAATTACTTACTTGCTCAACTTACTTAAAAGATTGGTTAAATTTTATACAATGGAGGGCATCTTGATCCTTATACCTCCTATCCAGTCGACTGCTATGGAAAGGTGAGTTTTGTCTTTATGTTTTTAGTTGACTCGAGTATAAGCCGAGTTAGGGTTTTTGAGCACATATTTTGTGCTGAAAAACTAGGCTTATACTCGAGTATATAAGGTACATATATTACATTACATTACATTGCATTTCATGTATTTAATGAATGTTACAATATTAATATGAAAATATTAAGTAAATATATTAAGTTTTTTTCCCACCTACTGCACTACTTTTATTTTATCTTAGTAATGTGGATGAGCCGGAGGTGCAGCAGGAGGATTTATTTTTTGTGAGGGGTCATGCACATGAATGTTTTTTAGAACCATGTGGTAGCTGGCCAGCACTCTGCCCCATTACTTTCTATGGCCTCATACATAGATGGATTCCAGAGCCCTGTGTATTTGCTGACCGCTGACTCCTGTTCCTGCCAGTATTATGAGTGAGCGGGGGCCTCACTTGCTAATGACTGATGAGCCACAAACAAGGGAAGCACATTATTAAAAGAGAGGTCTGGGGAAGCACAGAATAGAAAGATTTATGGGAGCAGAGCACATGAGGGGCTACAGAGAACATGAGAGGGTATATAGCACACAAAGGACTACAGGGTATATAACACCCCCTCATGTGTAGATAGCACATGAGGGGGTACAGGGCACATATCGGGAAAAGTTCGTCTCGAATAACGAGTACCCGAGCATTTTAGTGTTCGCTCATCTCTAGTTTTCATACATTTACAAAAAAAAAATTTCAGATTTTGCCATCTTCTGGTGCTAATAACTTTTATATATTTTGGTGTAGGAGCTGTGGGTTGTGTCATTTTTTGCGACTTCTGATGAAGTTTTTAATGCTAGCATTTTTTGGGCTGTATGACCGTCTGATCACTTTTTATTGAATTATTTATATTTTACAAAATGGCAAAAAAGTGCCATTTTCAAATTCAGGCGCTATTTTCCATTGCTTGGTTAAACGCAGTGAAAAAACGTTATTATATTTTGATAGATCGGGCATTTTCAGACTGGCGATAACTGATGTGTTTATAATTTTTATTGTTTATTTATATCAGTTCTAGGGAAAGGGGGTGAATTGAGGTTTTAGGCTTTTTATTATAATTTTTTTTTAACTTTTTTTATTGTTACTTTTTCTATTTTTTAGACTTCCTAGGGTACTTTAACCCTAGGTTGTCTGATTGATCCTATCATATACTGCCATACTACACGCACTGCCATCTTTTTGAAGTCGCGGGGGCGATGTGCGGGCTAACGTTGCAACGTTGTGCAAATTAACTCATGGTTCTTTATTGGACAACAGGTAGCAGACAACAGGCCAAAACAGTCAACAGCAGATTCTGGTACTGGAGTGTTTGTGGAGAGTGGTCCTCAGGAATAATGCACCAGTGTGGTAGTTGATGCAGTATGGGAAAATTAAGATGGAGCTGTGTCCAAACTGTGGAAGCTGCAGCTCTGGGTCCAGGGATTGGGTGGTCCCGATGCTCGGCGACACTTCCCGCAATCTTCTTACCCTAATACTTTTTGCATACTTTGGTGTATGGAGCTGTATAAGGTGTCATTTTGCGAGAATGGATTTATTTTAATTGATCTAATAAAGTGGCTTTTTATGCATTCTACATTTTGGTTTTTGTTTCCCCTTTTTTTGTGGTGTTATTTGATTTTGGAAATGACCCATTTGATTTGGAGGTGGTGCATTGTGCCCCCTATTACTTCTATCGGTAGTCAAAAGATAGAGGAAGGATGTATACAGATGAACAATTTATAAATGTTTTGATTTAGATTGTCTCATTAATGGAATTACTTCTAAACAGTTTTAATTTAGAAGAAGTATACAGACAAGATTTGGAGCTGATTTGGAGCAGTGTTTTGGGGGGATTCTATTTTGAAGTTGGGAGCCAAGAAATTGTTTAAAGTGTGGGTTCTTCTGTAAGTGATATTGGGTTTTTTTTTGTGATCTGTTTCAAAAGGTAAGGGTTGTGTGTATGTATGTCTGCTAAAGCAATCTCCACCGTCTCGTTTACAAGTACTTCATTTTTCACAGCCGGTCTTTGTGACTCAGGGAACGTCATGGGACTAGGTTTACCCCACACTTTCCAAAATTCACTTATTAACCTCCAAATACAGGAGCCATTGTATGCTGCTGCTATGGCAGTTATGGCAGTCGTGATTGGTTACTGTTTTGCCACATGTCATTAATATGAGCTCTTAGCTTTGATTGGTTAGAGAGCTAAGGGGAGATTTATCAGAAATGTCTGAGGGAAACTGTTCCAGTTGCCCATCGAAACCAATCAGAGATCAGCTGTAATTTTGTAAACAGCTGTGGGAAAATGAAACTTGAGCTCTGATTGGTTACCATGGACAACTAGAAAAGTTCTGCTCTCAGACACATCTGATAAATCTACCCGTAGACAAATTGACTGTCAGTGTGCAATACACGTGCAAAGTGCTTGCTCATGTATTTATGAAGTGTCTGTGGCAGTTATGTGGCATGGCTGCACTATGTCTGCTGCTCCATTAAATTTTGTACATAATAGGGCGTTCTGGTGCCGATATACTTGTGCCACATTTACTATAGCAACTAGACAGAAATATGGTGCATGCCCGTTAACCTGAGTGCCCCCCAAAAAAACTGGTGCAGTCAGTTTAAGCATGATTAGTGCATGCAGGGAGTGCCAGGTTATTTAAGTTTTCAATAATCTGGCGCACTCTGCACATTGGCAAGGCAAACTGCATGTATTGCTGTTTGCATCACTATTGATAAATCTGGACCAATGTATTATTTATACTTAAAAAGTGTCAGGAAAATATCCCCATCTCTTGATGTGACGTGTGGTTCCAAATCATTGTATAGTACGAGCTGCTCGGTGAATCACTCAGACCTTCACATGTTTGAGAGAATTCCAATTTATTTAGCTTGCAGACAGTTTTTATAGGTTCTTGAGACAAAGGAACCTACTGACCATACCCACATTCCAATAGCCTTCAAGAGGAGCTATCAGTGTAAAATGATCTGTGAACTCGGGGGGGGGGGGGGGGGGGGTGGGTACTAGTCTTTTCTATCAATAGAGCCAAAGAAAAAGACACATACAGGGATAACACAATAGGAAATGGATTCTATTCCCTCACAGGCAGTCCCCGGGTTACATACAAGATATGGTCCAGAGGTTTGTTCTTAAGTTGAATTTGTATGTAAGTCGAAACTATATTTTATAATTGAAGTTCTAGACAAATTTTTTTCTTTTGTCCCAGTGACAATTGGAGTTTAAACATTTTTTGCTGTAATTGGACCAAGGATTATGAATAAAGCTTCATCACAGACGCCTTACAGCTGATCATTGCAGTCTGGGACTATAGTAAAGCATCCAGAGAGCTTCACCAGAGGTCACAGTGGACAGAGGGGTCCGTCTGTAACTATGGGTTGTCTGTAAGTCGGGTGTCCTTAAGTAGGGGACCGCCTGTACTTGAAAAAATTGCAGCTGAAAGAAAGACTTGGGGTTATCAGTGGACAGTACACTTAGCTTCAGAGACTAGTAGCAGGCAGCTGTTGCCAAGGCAAATAAAATTATGAGATTAATCAACATAGTTATAGATGTCTATTGTAGGGACATAGTTTGACTTAAACAAGTCACTGGTCAGACCGCACATGGAATATTATGTGCAGTTTTAGGGATCAGTGTATAGAAAGGACATAATAGAACTGGAACAGGTGGAGGGGAGAGCAACCAAGATTATTAAGGGAATGTTGGGACTAGAATACAATGATGGATAATCACATTTTGGGTTATTCAGTTTAGATGTCTAGAGGAGATACTTTTCTACGATTGCCATAGATAGGATTTCAATACTGTAAAAGAAATTAGATATTAGAACTCTTTGCCTCACAATGTTGTGATGGTTTGTACATGCTCAAGAGGGGCATGTATGCTTTTTCTTGAGAGCAAAAATATTGTAGGTCATAAAATATTGATCCAGTGGGTCTGATTTATATGGGTCAATAAAAACATCCTTATATGCCTTATTCTTTTGCTGTTATTCTTTTACAGACTAACAGTCAATTGGAAAGAATGACACAATTAATTAGGTATGTTAACTCATATACCCCCCCCCCCCCCAAGCCCTGACAGACCTGTGACTCACGCAGGATTAGCAGAGGAATCCAACTTATTTGATATTGTCCACCCCAATAAATTTTGCTTTCTCTTTTTGCATCATACACAATTTAAATGATCAAAATATATTTTTCAAATGCAATTTTCAAAATGGCACAACAAATGGAAACAAGACACAATGTAAATTCCAGCCTAAATATGTATACTCTTGTGCCATTGTGCTGCTTTCACTATTAAAGGGGAAAAAACTATTCCACATATTCCATAACAAATTATCCTCGCCCATGATATACCAGATCTTTTTGAGCAATATATTTTTCCCACCTGGTCTTTGGCAGCACAGCTGGCACTTTTGGTACAATGATGGTGTATCACAATCACATTGTTCTAAGCCATACTTTACACAAAGTGACTGGCGACAAGTCTGAAAAGAGAATAAATTAATATGCTTTATTACAATAAACACAGACCTCACTTCTAACATTCTAATGCCATTTATCAATCTGGACAATGTAGCTATGACACTTGTGTCCTCACACTCACACTGCTCAAGCAAAGAGAAATATGGAAAATTATTGAGTAGTTTCCCTACGTTAATAGCAGTAGCCATCTGTGGTCACCAAAAATGGGAACATCACCAGGACAGGTTAAAATTTACACAAATCAACATTATCTTGCATACCTGCCAGTCATAAACTTAAAATCGTTAGGCAGAGTATACTCCTGCAACTGTAATATTACAGCTATCGTTCTCCAAGTCTGTATGCAAGTTAATTTAAAATGCAAGAGATTACTTACCCCATTCAGACATATTCTTGTTCCCGAGTTGCACAATGTGTAGTTCATTTTTGGAGTGGAGATTGGACATACAGAAGTTTCCCCAGTGCAAAAGCTTCTAAACGTGCATTCTGCTTCCTCTCGACAAAGTTCATTTTTCAGTTTATATGAGCAAGAGTTAGTACAGCACTGTCCTTGACTGGGACTTAAAAAGAAAAAAAAGTTCAACATAAAACTCAACTCACTGTATACTAGTTAAAGGAAATCAACCATCAAAATCCATCATGATAAACCAGGGGCACTTACTTATTGATCCAGGCACTGTCACTGTGGTAATCTTCTTATATCTGTTATCCATGTTCCTCCATTCTGAAATCAACTTTTAAATTATGCTAAACAGTCTGAAGGACTCTTGGGGACATTACCATATTCTCTCCATGCTGCAGTTTGAAAAGCTTTTATACTGTCTCCCACTACTCCCACAGCATTTCCCCCTCCCTCTGCCAGATATAATCTCACTGCAGTAAGGGGAAGTGCTCCTTGAACAATGTAACAGCATATGAATCTGCAGAAAGGAAGGGCTATGGCTAATCAGCCCTTCAGACTCATTAGCACAATTTTGCAAGTTATTTTAAAAGTAAGAGACTTCCGATAACAAAAATAAGAAGATTACCACAGTCACCACAATGTTTATCATGCTTGATTTTAATGGTAGATTTCCTTTAAGTGACATTCTGGTAGCATTAAAGGTACGTTTATGATTTCATTATGTGCATTGTAAAGAGGCTGGGCCATCCATCTGCCCCTGTCCAAGTTACAGACATAGGGTCACATTTACTAAAAACAGTGCAAAGTGCACCATATTCAATTTGCCTGTGTTGCAAGAAAGGGGAGCCAGATTCATGATTTGTGGCGCCTCCTCTTGATGAATCTGGCGCTGCCTGCACTGCTCCAACAGAGTGCACCAACTTTTTTTGGTGCTCTATTAACATACAATGTACAACACATTTCTGTGACTTTGCATGATAAATGTGGCACACAGAACACCCCTTTCAGTGCTGAAATTTGTGTTGCGTGAAGAATAGTGCAGCCGCAACATTAAAGGGTTCTGTGTGACACATATGTGCCGTTTATACTTCTTAAATACATGTGCAAGCAGTTTGCACATAAAAGAAAATGCAAAGTCCGACAGAAAACTGGTGCAACGTCTTTAGTAAATGTGCGCCATAGAGTTTCCAGATGCCCAGCAACTTGTGGACAAAATAAAGTGTCTATTAGCCACAAGATTAATTCCCTGGGGGAACCTGGGGGAATCTGGGGGTCTTCAAAGGGCTATATCTCTGGCTCTGTGACACCTAGAATCTAATTTTGTGTTTGTAGGTGTCAGGAAACGGATATATGAAAGTGCCGTTCAGAGTAATTTTTATATATAAAAATCGCACACCAAAATCTCACTTTAAAGTTTCCCTGACACCTAGACACACAATTTAAGATTTCTTTGAAAGAAGAGTTTATCCTCTTTCATGGTGCCCTGGGCAAATGCCCAGTTTGCCACCCCCTAGCACCGGCCCTGGATCTGTCCCATAAAAAAAACGAATATATTATTTTTATGGTATGGCGAACAGCAAAAAAAAAAAAAGGTTAAAAACCAAAACAAAAGATTGTGATGATTTTCTTATCCTCCGCTAAGAAAGAGTTAATATAATCTCATCAAGTAGCTATAGATCTCCTTAAAAGTGGATCTCATCCCGCAACAAAAAAGGGCACATTCCAAAAAAAAAATTTACAATTGTACAATGTGACAATGCACATCTTTTCTGAATGTCTCTCCTTCCACTCTATGCCCTGCCGCACACCCATACTGCATGTTACCACCACAGATAGGATTTCAGTCTACTTCAGAGAAACTGAATGTGAAAATTTGTGGAGCTTTTCATCATTTAATCCATTGTGAATTTTAAATTTTTGGCCCAAAATGAGTTTAGCGATTTTAGAGATTAAGCGTTCCAAAGTTATATATAACCACTTATAGTGACACAGGGCACATTTTAAAAATCAGGCTTTGTCCTGAAGCCCTAAAATGGCTCAGTCCCTAAGGGGTTACATAAGACCATAAACATACATAGATGGCCACAAATAGAAACTGAGTAAATGCAGAAAAATTAATCTTTCTATTTGTGTCATTTTTACATTGTGACATATTCTATTGTTATAGGTTTGCATGTTTAGTCATATTTTTAAAAACATAGCATACCTGCACTGTTTTCCAGGTTTTAAAGTACACGGTATACCTTCTTTTGCATCGTAGCTATAGCAACATGTGTCATTTTTATTCAGACCTACATCGCATTGTTCCCCATCTTCTACAATTTGATTACCACATATTGGCCATCCACTCTCTGTAAAAATGCACAGGAAAACAGACTTCTTAACTAACATGACTAGCATTTTCATGTGAATTTCTTTACTAAGTCAGTTGAGTAGAGGGACATTACAACAATCAAGGCATAGGGGTCTATTTATCATTGGTTTTCCTGGGGATTTTTTGGCATAAAAAAGTCTCAAAGTAGTCACATTGAGGGTTTTATGAGACATTTCACTGCTAAAAAGACTCACAGGACTACACACACCTCTTCATTAATGTGGCCTAAGCATAGAACTACTGCTAGTGCAACACCATGCAAAGCATCAAAACTTGAGACTTTTGCAAAAAAGTTTCATAGTTACTCCAGTCCCCTGCTGGTGTATGTGCAGAGACTTTTTATGCATTTTGAGACTTTTTGGGGACTTTTTGAAATTAAAATCCCAGTCAGAAAATAAACCATAAGAACATTTATTAAAGGGCCAAAGCCACTTTAATGAATCTGAGCACCAAATATAGACATAGGGGTATATTTATCAGGACCTCTGCGCACCGCCAGTGGCGCAGAGGCCCTGAAATAATCGCAAATGCTAACTTATTGCTAGCTTTTGCGATTATTTTCCACAATCCGCCACCTTCACGCCAGTGGGGCGTGAAGGGCCGTGAAGGGGGGGCGGAGGGCGCGGCTGGACGGGAGTGGGCCGGCGCGGGGACACTTGCTGCTGCCGGTGACTTTCATGCTGCCTCTTGATGTATCGGGCTGCGAATTTGCAGCGGCGGAGCAGGAGCGCCAGAGTATAATGAATAAATATCCCCCATAGAACTGTCCCAAGGAGCCGTCTAATGATAAATAACCCCCATAAAGTTCTACTACTCAGCCTCATTCCCCATGGTGCTAAATTCTAGCATAGGGTACAAACAAATTGTAGGAACACCTACGGATTAGTGATTGATTTTCAAAGCCCAGATAACCCATTTATATGTTCTCTCTCAACAGCTATCGATGTAGGGCACATCAACCATTCTCAAAACGCTCATTAGCTATTATTACTAAAATAATTTACTTAGTTTACACATACAATGAATTATTTAAGTTTTACTTCCTATTATTTATAGGGGGACATGTATCTTTATTTCTACTAGTTAAATTGTACATTTGTTTGTAATTTTTGCGACTTTACACTACAACTTTTGCTGTCGTTTTTCAAGTACACCTTGGTCTGCACTTTGTGCAATGCACCTTTGTGCATATATATGCGACTTTTTATGCACAAATCTGCACCTGGTCCACAGTAGGTGCAAAGGAAGGATTTTTATTTCAAGGACATGTAATGAATTATTTCCAATGCTTTAAATGTTTAAAATCTTGCAAATTAACCCGTTTTTTTAAAATTCATACATTTTTTCATTTACATTTTTTCTAAAATGTATTGGTTACTTCAAGGATGAGGTCACATGTGGCATTTTGGTTTCATTTTGAAGTGCATTACAACGTCTGAAGAGAGGTGATTTGCCCAATTACATTATTGTTAAAAGCTAATGTTGTGCAAAGAAATGTAAAAGCAATGTTTGTTAACAATATGCTTACATGTTTGTTAACAATGTATTAACATGTGTGTTTTGTAAACACAAATGTCAACAGTAATGTTATTAGGTAAATCACCTCTCCTCAGCTGTTGTAATGTATTTCAAAACGCAATGAAAACTCAACCAAATGCAACACATGACCTCTCCCCTAAAACCACATGTGACCACAGCCTCATATGTCGTCATCTCCCTGGGGTGTGACAAGAGTGCTTAAAAATGCAGGACATGGCCTCAAATCCAAAATTTACAGTAGTGTCCACTCCTGCATATAACCCCTTCATATGGCTTGTGTCCATGTGGATTTGAGACATTTGATACAAAAAGTCTCTAAAAGAAGCCAAAATTTGCACCTGCCAGGACAAGAAAAACTGAACATGTATCACAAGTAAAAAGACATGAACGTACATAAGGCGCAAAAAAAAGACCTAATTTTAAACCAAAGGAAAAAAAACTATGATACATGTCCCCCATAGTTTTTTATCCATACTTCTTTGGTTGTAAAGATGCTCTTAAATATGTATAAAATAACATACAGATTACTTACCAACAAAACATCTGTCCTTTTTTACTTTTAAAATTGATGATATGTAGTGAATTGAACATAGTGAAAATTTGTCATTATTGTACTGATTTCCATCCACGGCATAAGGATACATCAAATAATTTCCATTGGGACTGGAGACAGTAAAGTCTGCACATTCATTGCTTTCATCATGCTGAAAAAACATGAGCCACGAATGAAATGTTAAATAGAAAGTAGATGCTTTTAACAGTCAAAATATTCACACTTTTCCTAGTTATTATACTAGGATCTACATTATCTACTGTTCTTGTACCCTAGGCTGTCTGATCGCTCTTATAATATACTTCAATACACACATCACAGTGGAAGAAGATAAGGCCATTGAAAGGGGTATTCCCACAAAGACAAGTTTTTTAAATGTACTCAGGATAACAAAATAACACATCCTCTAATTCACTACAGCAATTCACAGATATAATTCCAACCTGTCGATATCAGGGTCGGGCAGCCATCTTGGATTTGTGTGTGACGGCAGTGGAGCGCCCCCCCACCCTGCAGTCCAGGACCGTGCTCACTCACTGATCCATACTGATACACAGAAGCTGAGTTCCTGCCAGCAGCAGCATGGGGAGAACTTCAAGCTACAGACAGATAAGTTATTTATCTGGGGAGACACCTCAGGAAAGCACAGCATCTAGTATGTTGTGGAATAGCAGAGATGTAGGAGAGCTGACAGTGTCATTGTGTGCAATAGGCATCTAATGGATCTCATCATCTCTGATCTGTCTCATCTCTCTATGTGTCACATACTAGTACAATGTTCAGAAGTCAGATGAAAGTGTGTATAAACCTGCACCCTGATAATCTAACCACATTGTCAGCTCACAGAATTAGAGGGATAACAATGTGTCTGCTTAGAGAGTCCCCGCCAACACCCTGGAATTTTGCAGTGACCATCAAGGAGCTAAAATAGCAATAAAACTGTGAAGTAAAGGGTTAAAATTTATCTTTATTGTGCTAACATCACTAGGAGATTGAAATTTGGGAAAACCCCTTTAAGTGCCCCAGCCATGTTGAATGGTTAAAACTTCAGCATGGGCGTTAGGTGTCAGCTTTATAACAGAGCAGTCTCCCAGCCTCTATGGAGAGTGCTTAGTCTGTGAGCCTTCTTCAAACAGGGATTATCAACACACGTAAATTGCCCATTGATAAATGGTTAACCCCTTAAGGACGCAGGGTATTTTCGCTGATTTCTCGCTCTCCATCTTCAAAAATCCATAACTTTTTCATTTTTCCGTGTACAGAGCTGTGTGAGGGCTTATTTTGTGCGTAACAAATTTTACTTTCCCATGATGTTATTTATTATTCCATGCCATGTAGTGGGAAGCCGCAAAAAAATTCCAAATGTGGAAAAATTGAAAAAAACTGCATGTGCGTCATGTTCTTGTGGGCTCAATTTTTACGACTTTCACTCTGCGCTCCAAATAACATGCCTACTTTATTCTTTGGTTCGGTACGATCGCGGTGATACCAAATTTATATAGGTTTTATTGCGTTTTAATAAATTTTCAAAAATTAAACGAATGTGTACAAAAAAGAAAGAAATTTTTTTGCCATCTTCTGACGCTAATAACTTTTTCATACTTTGGCGCATGGAGATGTGTGAGGGGTCATTTTTTGCGAAATGAGCCGACGTTCTCATTGCTACCATTTTGAGGACTGTGCGACATTTGGATCATTTGGTGTAAAAGTCGCATTTTGGACATTTGCATTGCCTGGGATAGTAAATAACTGCTCTTAGCTATAAAAAAAATAGAATGGGTTAACAAAAATATTTTATATGTATCTCTCTCTCTGACTGTCTCTCTGTCTCTGACTGTTTCTGTCTCCGACTCTCTCTGATTCTTTCTGTCTCTGTTTCTGTCTCTGCTTCTGACTGTCTCTGTTGCTAACTGTCTCTGACTGTCTCTGACTGTCTCTGAATGTTTATGTCTCTGACTGTCTCTGACTGTTTCTGACTGTCTCCGAATGTCTCCAACTGTTTCCGTCTCCGATTGTCTCTGCCTCTGTCTGCTTGTCTCTGACTGTTTCTGACTGTTTGTCTCTGACTGTCTCTTACTATTTCCGACTGTCTCTGACACTGACTGTCTCTGTCTCTGACTGTCTCTGTCTCTGACACATACATTCAGCTTTATATATTAGAGAGCACCCAACATCTCTTATTTTAAATATCTAATTCACTATAATACTTACATCTAATACATCCATTACATCTGATGAATATAGATCTAATAACTGTGCACCTTACAGAAAAATCAATGTACACAGTCCCTTTACAGAGATTAATATATAGGGGCACATTTACTTACCCGGTCCTGTCGCGATCCCGCGGAGCGTTGTCCGATGAGGATTCAGGTCTGCCGCGATTCACTAACATTGTGCATCCAATTTCCTGCAGGTGTTCACCTTCTTCTTCCTGGTGCATGTGAGTGCTTGATCTTGCGACACACATAATTTTTTAAATTCTGCGGTTTGTCCAAATCCGTCAGGTTGTCTGACAGCCACGGCCCCTGATTTCTGTCGCATGCAAGCCGGCGCCAGTGCGCCACAATCCGATCATGTGCGCCAACAACCTGCCACACTGAGCACATGTAACATACATGAGTCTGGAGATGCTGTGGAGAGCAATCTGCTATCTGTTATCTTCATGGACAACAACTTAGACTACTAGTTTGAGTTGTGCCTAAGTTGTGGTCCATGAAGATAACCCCTCCTCTATTTTAAAGGATATCTACTATCAGATTACCTGATGGTAGATGACTATTGTGTACCTCACTATCCCATCCCCATGTGTCCCATGCTTCATTTGTTATATCTTTGCATGGCCACATTTCTTTAAAAAAAAGAATTGCCTGTGGTGCTATACAGAGATTTGAAAAGATGATACCCAATGACATCATCGGCTCACAGAACGTGGCTGCCATTATATTAAAGTGGAGCCTGATGGTGCTCTGCATATCTTATAAACTAATTTTTTACAGAAATGCTGTAATGCAAGGCAAAAGGGACAACAAGTGCTAAGCATCTCTGGGAACTCCTTCAAGACTGTTGGAAGACCATTTTAGATGACTACGTCTTGAAGCTCCCGAAGAGAATGCCAAGGATGTGCAAAGCATTAATCAAAGCAAAATATGGCTACTTGGCTAAAGAATGTAGAATATAAGAATATTTTCAGTTGTTTCACACTTTTTTGTATTATTCCACATTAATTAATAGTTAATTCATAGTTTTGATGCCTTCCGTGTGAATCTATAGTCGTGAAAATACAGAAAACTCTTTGAATGAGAAGGTGTGTCCAAACTTTTGGTCTGTACTGTATGTAATAGTCATCTACCATCAGGTAATCTGTTCCATAACTGTGGCGCTGCATCTTTTTCTTTCTCCGACCCTCTGCATAATGTTTTGCGCAGAGAAGGTGAAACTTAAATACGGAAAATTCACCTGAGGAGTCACTAGTATGTACGGAAAATTCACCTGAGGAGTCACTAGTATGACTAGGAGAGTGTGAGTATTGGTGTATTAGGGCCAGTGTGGCCGCTATAAAGGGACAATGTCTGGGAACTGCCCTTATAAGGGGAGGAGCTATAATGGGGATGTGAGGAGTCCGCTTTTAGGACAGGGAAAGTAGTGAGCTCCCAGCAACTGCCACCCACTCTGGACCCCGCGACTACACATCCAGTCTGTGGTAAGATCGTTCTGCATTTTCTATTTGAGCACAGGTGGTTTCTGAACACACAGGTTGTTACTGTAGATAGCACATGAGGGGGTACAGGGCACATGAGAGGGTATATAGCACATACATGGGGTACATAGTACATGAGGGGGGTACAGAGCACATGAGAGGTTACAGAGTACAAGAGGTAGTACAATGCACATGAGAAGGTACAGAGCTCATGTGTGCTATGTGCTCTGTACCTTCTCATGTTCATTGTACTACCTCTTGTACTCTGTAACCTCTA